>JGVQ01000356.1:0-32628 GCA_001007845.1 Nigrograna mackinnonii
GGGGGGGGGGTTGAGCTGTCGTCGATTAGCTCTTCGGCTTCGTCAGGTCGCTTCCGCTTCGTAGATGGTTCAGTAGTCAATCGGGACTATAGAAGCACAGCTTCAATTAGCTATATTAAGGGAGTGGAATGAACATAACTCGCCTCTTGAATCGGACTCTTAGTCCCTAGAACAGAGTATAAAGGCCCGATGCGAACAGCATGGCCTTGACTTAGACGTGCGCTTCGACGAAGTGACGTCTGCGCTTCTGGGTTACGAATGCCTGTTGGGAGAAGGATTAGTTGGTTGAGAGAAACCTAGAAGGGGCGTACATTTGGCTTTTTGAGCGGAGCTTTGCCGCCTGCTTTTCGTATACTTCGGGTTGGCACAACGGGGGGCCATACTGATCGAGTGTATGGGGGAATGACATGTTATCGCAGCCGCTGGGTTTGAAGGATGTTGGCGCAGAGAGGCGGGGCCAGGAGACAGAGTGCAGAGTGTAGAGTGCAGAGTGCATGGGACAGGCGGGGCCCAGAGACTAACTCAAGAGGGGCCTAGCGTCGCTCGCCTTGTACCCCAATCTAATCATCATTGCCCACAGCCCCACCAAGAAACCTGCCGGAAAGCCACCTAGCTCGAGTACTCTTATAGACTCCAATGTTCTCTTCTTAGTATCTTAAACCTCTAGGGCGGGATCTAGTAGTAAGGCGGTAGTGGTAGGCCCAAGCCTACTCAATTTTGAGCTCCTAAAGCCGCGGTGGGTGACATCTCGTTGCCTGGGACTGAATGCGGGACGGTAATACTTATATCCGAATACCGATAATTTCCCCGAAACGAGTGAGCCTTTGTGAATATCGTGAGCCAATAGCCTCCTCTACCATGCGTCTTGAGAATCCCGTCGGCACGAGATGAGTGTATCATTATTCGAGCCCCATGTCGCAACGAAGAAGAAATTGATCATATCAGAAACGTAACAGTATCAACATCTCTCGCCTGTCCATCCCTTCCTCTTTTCAGGGGCAGTCCGATCCACCACATCCCTCCTTACCCTCGATATGACCGACCTTATTCAATTTCCAAAAGGATTTGGAGAACAGGACATTGTCGCCTGGGGCACGACAGGCTTAGTGTGCCTTGACACATCCTCTCAAACTGTTATAAAGACCCCCCATGACGATGACAATCGCTGCAGAGTCGATGTGGAACGGAAGATATACGAGCGGTTTGAGCAGCGAGGCGGACACAGCGGAATTCTACGATACCATGGAACATATGATTCTGGCATCCGCCTCGAACTTGCTCCAAATTGGAGCCTCTCGTCATACCTTCGCAAACACCCTGAGGTCGGAGTTGAGCAGAGATTACGTTGGACCCAGCAGGTTACAGAGGCTCTTTCTTTTGTTCATGCTGCAAGCGTTATTCATGGAGACCTGACTCTAAATAACGTCTTTTTAACTCAAAACCTAGACATAAAGCTTGCAGATTTCGGAGGCTCTTCTCTAGACGGCTCTGGTCTGCTCGTTTCAGTACAAGCTAGCCATCGGTTTCCCGGATCTCTACTATCTACTAATGCCGATATCTTTGCTCTTGGCTCTACTCATTACAATATTATGACGGGAAAACTACCATATCAAGATCTGTCAGAGGAAGAAATTAGGGCTCTGTTTAAAGAGGGCAAGTTTCCCGAAACAGACTTCCTTGGACCGTTTGGGGCGATTATCAGAACATGCTGGCAAGTGAAATACAAAAGCGTTGCCGATGTGTGTAGGGATATTGAAGGTATGAGATTTGATATCAATATACGAATGCATTCTAACTGTGAACAGCTTTCATCCAGCGCAAGTCGACTTCCACAGCCAATACAGCAAATTCCTTCCAGCTACCGTTTCCCCTCTTACTCCTTACACTCGGACTTGTCACTGTCTTTGCATTTTCGAAGACAAGGACCCGCATACAAGCTTAAGACAGACATCTTGGACATGCCCCAGGTCTTGAGGTAGAGCCGAGCTGAATGGGTTCTCCATTTAGCCCTTTGGCAGCAGTTGCCTCCTCACCGCAGTTAAATGAGGTACCTTTATGTTCATCACAATTGCTATTGCTGTATTTGGTTGTCGTGATGACATGTCTTGGTGTTGCTATGCAGCCATCGAACGAGTTTTTGTACTCTATAAAGGTACATTTTGGCATTGTTCTGTCCGGTTGGTTCTTGTCTGACAGCTTTAACATGAGAAAGACTTACATTTAGTTGGCGAGAAATGGATTTAGCTGGGCGAAGACTGGCAAAATTCGCTTTTGAATGGCAATGTGACGTAGATTTACTTAGCTGGTGCAACGGTAGGACGGTGCTGTGGCGCAGGAATTGAGGCGATTCTTCGTTGGATTACTTTGTGATATTGGGGTTGTTTATTGATTTACATCCTACTTATATTCCAAGCTTGCGCTAAATGAGCGATCGGGTCGATGCCAGCAGCTACGAGTGAGACGTACACTGCACGTTCGATGGGCGGCTAACACATGCATGACCGGGTTTTGTGCTGCATGGTACTAGATGTGCTTCACGTCAACGAAACCGATTTGGCCCAGACATTAGACGGCGACCTTATTAAGAGGAGAGGGGGTGAGTACGCACGCATGTGTCCACCATGCAGCCACTGGGTTGACCCCTCCGCAGGCTAAGTATAAACCCGGAGGGAACAACATGTGAGATGATGACGAGTGGACTTCATGTGCATAACACTGTCCCTATCTAGGCTAAAAATTTCAGCCATGCATATTTAAGTTCTATAGACCTACAATAAATCCGACAGCCGCACAACTTCTAAATTCCAAAGAGGGGATGGTCTAAACAGGCATATTGAATATACTTAGCTCCCTCCCACCTCTAGTTACTAGTGCTCCATAATCCCTCAAAATGTCAGTAGCAACATTAATTTCGCAATTAAGGGGTCTGCTTGTTAAGACAGAGCAATTGCAGTCAAAGTTTAGTAAGATTCATGCAACCAATAATCAGTGGGACACTTTAATTGAGTTGAGCCTGAGCCTTTCAAAGGCGGCGAAGAATGTGGAGGATGAAATCCGGATGCTTAAGGAATCGCGAACGGAACGAGCATGGAAAGAAAGCGAGAAACACAGGTTGAACGCACCTTCATCAAGAGGCGACCTTTTCGCAAAGGGTTGAATCAAGAACCCCCACGTCTTTAGGAGGAACATCATCACAATATTTGAGGTTCCAAAGGATTCATAATTCGATTCTGAGGACTTAAAAATAAGGAAGGAATCTACGCCCAATAGATGCGAGTTGATCTAAGGGTTAAGTCCTAATGGAGTAATATCGTGGGCAGTTGCTTTCGCACCCACCCTTTGGGCTGGAGGCTCGATGGCATCAGATGTTTTCACCTGCCTCCTTGATGATATCGAGCCCGAGCTGGTCCAGACATGGCCACCCTCGATACGAGAGATGTTGCACCTGCTCAGCGAAGATGAAGAATCGTTGAAAGATTCTCTTGAATACAACGAGTTTCTTAAAGGTTTGTTTTCTAGATAAGTGCAAATAGCGGAAAAAACTGACGTAGCCAGCAATTGACAACCCCCAATGGAAGCCAGGAAACAATAGAAAACGAAGGCGCATCGAAGACGAAAGTGAGCAAGAGAAACTAGCACCAGCTGATTCAGTACCGCCGTCCAAAGAAAACAGAGGTAAGAGAGCAGCTTTGAATATGTACAAGGCGCTGCTAATGATTCTACCCATAGAAATGAAGCATATGTACACAAATGGACCGGCAAGCGACATCTCAAAATGGCCTGAGCCATTCAGAACAGCTATCCAGAACGATCGCGAAGAAGCTCCGTCTCCGGATGCGCTTCATGATGCAAACAATGGAATACCCATTCCCAGCTGTGAGCATTACCCACAGTCAGGCACAAGACAGGAGAAGACCAGCGCACTCTAGGAAGATTAGATAGATCCTAACCTTCCCCTCGGTCGTGAACAGCATCTCTTCAATACCGATACTGGAGATTGTCTTCTCCTGGGTGGATGAAGTCTGGAACCGGTCCTTTCTGATGATAGAGGCTTTAAAAGGCTAGACGCTGGATTATGCTCCGGTAGGTACGAAGCCACTCGTGTCTCCTGCTTTTTTCCTTCATGGGCGGGCAAAGCGGGCTTGGGCTAATTTGCTGGCGAAAAGTCTGGAACAAGTAGAGTTCCCACCGGACGTGCAAGCATATCTTACATGGAAGCAGGCTATTGAGCAACGATTCACATAAACTACTATCGTTGAGGAGCCTAAACCGCTCAGTGCTTTGGAGTTTCCTTAGTAAGATGGACTTACTTTTGATGTTACCACCCATGATAAGTTGAGCTTTTAATGTTCCTCTCCTGGGTTCGGCGTGTGGATGACCGTGTGGACGAGTGTGTAGCCAAGTGTGTGGCCGAGCGTGAGGACGAGCGTGTGGACTAATGTGAATGAGGGAGCATTCGCGTCCCACATCACAACCCTGACTGTCATCCCGTCTGCGTGGGCTTTTGTGCATAAATGCGAAGAAAAGATAATGTTATTCCATATGAAACAGGCTAGTTATCTGAACGTCTCGATTTCATGATGTCGGCCTCCAAGGCTACAACAACTTCCTTCGCCGTCTCGAAGCGGCGCTCGCAACAGCATCCTGCGATAACTTCTCCAAACGGCACATTAGATAAGTTGGGGAATCTGCCTTCCAGGTATAGCTTCTGCACACGGTTCCCATACTCGTACATCTCCTCATTCTCGGGACCTGGCCGTGGGTGGAAAGGGTAATGGCCAGTTATGATGATATAAATAACGACGCCTAGGCTGAAGACGTCGACCTTTGGTGAATCGAAGCTGGTCAAATGCGGGTCGCGATATGGATCATCGGGGATTAGGTCGCCATTTAAGTCCAGCTCGAAACACTGAGAGCCACCGAAATCAGCGAGGATCGCGTCTATAGTCTGGCCAGCTCGATGGAGAAGCACATTCGAAGTGCTTAGATTCATATGAGTTATTCCGTTTTCATGAACATAAGCAAGAGCTTTGGCGACTTGAAGACTCCATCTTTTCCGCAAATTGAAGTCGATTTCACCATCTCCTCTATCGATGAAAGATTGAAGGTCTCCGCAGTTTGCCTCGCTGAGTACCAACCCGCCCTTTATAGGCTCGATATTGCAGGGTCCATGATATCTAGAGCTTCATGAGCATCATATAATGACAGCTGTAGTGCCTTACCGAATAACTCCAGGATGGATTCCTAGCTTCTCCAAAAGTTGCTTCTCAACTTCAATCGCCCTTTCAAATTCTGCAGCTAAACGTTCACTCTTTGGACTCCACGGAAACTTGCAAACCAAGCCTTCTCCCAGACGATAGATTATTGCGGTACGGCCCTTATAGCTTATGACCTCCATTCGAGTGTAGATCGTTCTTGGGCAGCCAGAGTGACAACACGAACGCGGGGATAACGCCGCCTAAGTAACGGGCCAGACCCCGGCGCCTACCCGGGCCCTGGCGGTTGTTCCAATTTTTCTAGCGAAAAAGCCCGTGCTAGGCACGGGCCTACCAGCTCAACGTACATACACGTGAAATTGCACCTACTTTATACAGTACTGCTTAATTTGATAGCATAATACCTTCCTAAGTATGCTGAATCAGCCCGTGAGATCGAAAACGCCGTGCAATTACTGCGTACAATGCCCAAACCGAACATTGCCGCGTTCGCGCGCGACCACTACCTTCCCTATCGACGGCTTGTACGCGCGTACAAAGGAGGAAATAATCGCTCTACGCGTGCTCCTACAAATCAATTGCTTACTAAGGATCAAAATGAGGCGCTGGAGCGCTTTCTCGAAGGTGTTGACGACCTTAGTTTTGGTATACACAAAGGTTTGGTAGAGCAACAATGTGACGCGATCCTCGAAGCCTCACATACTGCAGATAGTCGTCCACCACGTTGTGGCAAGCACTGGGCTGAGCGCTGGCTTCAAGCTCATGAGAAGTACAATCGTATAAAAGCCAGGCCAATAGAGCTATCTAGGAAGCTTGCTCAGCAACCTGAGGCGATTGAGGCCTGGTTTACCAAGCTTCGCGAGATGATTGATAAATTGGCTATCGTCCCTGAGGATATGTGGAATATGGATGAAACTGGCTGCAGAATCGGCGTAGCCAAGAACCAATATGTGTACACCAAGCACGGCAGATCAGTCCTCATACCTCATTCGAACAATCGAGAGCTGATTACGCTTGTCGAGGCCTGCTCAGGCGCTGGCGATTATATCGATCCGATGTTAATTATCAAATCAACCACTGTACTCGAAAGCTGGGTGATGGATTTGCCTGATAATTACCTCATCAATATCACAGAGTCGGGGTACAGCAATAATGAGGCGACTCTAGATTAGATTCAGCACTTCAACAAGGTAACCCAGCATAGGACTCGAGGCACCTGGAGACTCCTACTTCTGGATGGGTATAGATCACATTATACTCGAGAGTTTATCAATTACGCAGAGCAAAATCAGATACAGCTGTTTACCCTCCCGCCTCATACAACGCATTTCTTGCAGGTCCTCGACGTTGGCTGCTTCCAGCCGTTAAAATGGTATCATGGCAGAATGCTTAACTGGGCTGCGAGAACTGGCGCAAAGGATATCACAAAGCTGGATTTCTTAGCAACAATTGATGAGATTCGGCGCCAAACGTTTAGGCCTGGTACGATCCTCAGCGGCTGGAAGAAAGTCGGCATCCATCCATTCAATCCAGAGGTTGTTTTGGAGTACCTGCGCGCCCATAAGACAGTGGAGGAAGTTGTACTAGATGCAGCGGAGAAGAACCTGTGGGACCAAAGCCGTGGAACAGGCTTCATCTCTTGACACCCTCATCGAATTGGCACTATTCACGATCGTCCCAGTGTTCTTCGGCATAGCCATCGCTCTGGTTGTGTCACTATGTAACATACATATGGCCTACGCTATCCCCTATATCGGCATCGCTTACGTCTGGCTTGGAGTTTGGGTGAATCTCACTACATCATCTCTGAACGAAAGTGATCTTGTGACGACAAAGTCACCGAGGCCCTATCCACCGAGAGTGGCGAATCCGCGGTCGAGCACGCTGGACGCTGCAACGCCCATCTCTCCCATGCATAGTTCAAAGCCACTATACGAGATCGTTCACGACCCGGCAGAGGCTATACCAACGGAGCTTAGGCTCAAGGAGGTCTCCTTTAATTCTATCGAACCAACGGATCAGGAACGTGAGGTATATGGCGCGAACGCTCAGCGTTGGCTGGTTAGAAAATTCTGGTGTGGAGTTGATGAAAGCACGCCGCAGGTGCAGAAAGTTTACGAGGATCACATCTTGAAGCACACAAAGAAGGGAATCCGTAGCTGGATGGAATCATGGGATCTCACCCAATTAACTAGTGTAGCACCGGTAGCAGAAGTAAACTTAGAAGTGACATGAAGTTTGTTCAGGAACGCTAGCGGACATCATACAATGTTCTGATAGACCCGATTGCTCTCCAAGACTACGACTACTATCCGAGGCGACTTCGACCTCCTGTGTAGACTCTATCTCTTGTTTGTCCTGTTCTATTTGGAAGCCTTCCCAAATGATGCTTGCACTGTTCCCTATGTTCAGAATTCCCTTTCTTCCGAATAAGATCATATGGCGCCAGACAGGACCAGCAGAACTCATGACCACACATCCGGCCTGTATTCTCATCAGCCTTGCTAACAGAATACTAGGATCACTCACATGTCATATGGTCGCATCCTTCGTTCTTCTCGATATTCTAATTGCATCTTGCGTTTGGGCAATTCCTCGTAGACTCTTAAATCATCCTCAGGCTCGCCTCCTCTTCCTTCTGCTTCTAGCGCTTTTGAATTCGACCACGACGCCGATCATAGTCTTCGCACGTCTCACCCTGATGCCACGGTATATTATAGAGTAGACACTGGCGGAAGCCGCATTCCTTGCATCGAAAAATGTTCGCCTCTAGTCCACCTGCATGTAGCTGCCCGAAACCACAGCCAGGGTTTAAACACGACTGCATTTCTGCATCCATGCCTAGAGTGCTGGCGAGAGAGCTGCGCTCGTACCTAATGTATATCTCAATATAACGTCAGCAGAAGTATAAGAAGCGGAAGACTCACTTCTCAAAGACCACTACCGAAGCGTTCTGTTTTACTTCATCATACTGGAGGATAGTAGGGCACAACGGACATTTGATCTTGTCCCAGGCCTCGGATTCTCGTTGGGCTCTGATCCATTGGCTCACGCAAGGGGAACATACCCAGCCGGAGTGCTTATGTGCGAATTGCGGCATAACGTACGATGGAACATGATTTCCACATACGCCGCATACATGCTTCTCTTCCTCGATCTGATGGGTCGGTGACTCCAATGCCTGTGCAGAGTGCAGAGTGCAGAGTGCATGGGACAGGTGGGAGACGAACTCAAGAGGGGCCTAGCGTCGCTCGCCTTGTACCCAATCCAATCATCATTGCGCACAGCCCCGGGGGAAGACGGGACTTTGATCCGTCTCGGCATCACCCCGGCAACAATGAACTGCTCTGACGTAAGCAATCTGCGCGCCCACACCACCCATCGCAAAACAATGAGTCAACACCAGGTTTATCAGTCCATCATGTCAACGACAACTCACTAAGTCATAAGTCTACGACCCGCGGATCTGGACCGCGTTTCGCACTCGCGACTTTGAATGGTCTGAGCCCTCCCAACCACAATGCCCTGCGCTCTACCACATCATGTCTCAGCGCTCGCCCGACTTCAAAGCCCTATACTTGGAAGAACAACGCAAGCGCGAGGCTGCTGAGACTGCGCGAGACGAGGAACAACGGAGACGTGAGGAGGAACAACGGAGACGTGAGGAGGAACAACGTAGACGTGAGGAAGCCGAACGGGCGCAACTCAAGGGCGAGGAGAGAACACGCAAGACCACCCTACCAGAGCTCCTCGATGCCTGCCACGTTCACCTGTATTCGAATCTCGCGGTCCAGACTGACTCGACGTTATCGACGCGAGGCGATCCTGCAAACGCAAATAACAAACTCCGGCCAGAGAGACTCCGTAGGTGGGACGACTTTCCAGCACAGCAGAGTGCCATCTGGGACGAACTCATGAGCTCTGATTTCGCGTCAGAGCGACACTTCAATTCGCTTCACACGCTGGAGGAGATGGGCCAAACCGTGCGAGAGAGATTGATGAGCTCTGAGCTAGATCTGCACATGTTCGAGCGTCTCACTGTGGAGGATCCCATCTCGGCCATTGTCAAGCAACTCTACAACAACCGTCGACTACGACGGAAGTTCCGGCTGCAGGGCGCAGTCAAATTCGAGAACCACGCCAATACGTTGAGCCCCGAGACGCAGCTTGAACAGGGCATGCAGCAGATGACCGTCTCCCGGGGCCGACGTCGCTCGCCTCGCTTTCAGGAAATAGAGCCACAAGGAGTGGGAAGCGCTGGTACAGAAGGATCGGCCGAGCCTGCAAGGCTCTCACGTCCTCGGGCAGATCAGTTCTGCGTGTACAACACCCCGAGCACGATGCAGAATACGTCACATCGAGTCGCGGCTTTCATCATCGAATACAAAGCGCCCCACAAGCTTCGACTAGGCCATGTTTATGAGGGTCTGGATGATATGGATCTCGAGGAGATCGTTCAGATGCACGAGCTCGAGACGCAGCGGGATCACTCTCGCAGGCTGGTCGCTGCGGTCGTCACCCAGGCGTTCTCGTACATGGTCTGCGCTGGCTTAGAGTATGGATGTGTGTGCACAGGCGAAGCTATCATCTTCTTGAGAATACCTGACGACCCCAGCACGGTCTACTACTTCCTTTCCGTGCCGCAGGGCGACGTTGGAGAAGAGACAGGGTGGGCTCCTGTCGGGCATCCACCGAATCGCTTGCATCTGACAGCTGTCGGGCAGATGTTAGCTTTCACCCTCCAGGCATTGAAGACTCCGCCTCGCGGCGCAGACTGGCGAGCGAGAGCAGCCGCACAGCTGAACAATTGGCAGGTTGTGTACGAAGATTTGCTCGATGACCTTCCAAAGCAGGACGCGCCTTCATCCGAGTACAGACCTCCGCGCGACGACACATTCCTTCGTATGTCCCCTGTCCAGCTACGACAGAGGCCGGCGCGAGTGTCCCTGACCTGCAGGCAACTAGAAGATCGTCAGGACGAAAGCGACGACGAAGTCGATCCAGACAGTCCGAGCCGCCGTCCCCAAGGGAGACAACTAACCCATCGATCCGCGAAAAGTCACGGATGTGTCTCATCGTCCAACACCACTCGCCAGGAGCGCTCACCATATTGCACACAAGACTGTTTGCGTGGCCTAGTAGTAGGCGGGCCACTGGATCAGTCATGCCCGAACGTCAAGCGTCACGGAGGGAGCCACCAGATCGATCAGGCTACATTTCTCACCCTAATACGTAAGCAACTCGCGGATAGTCTAGACACGGACTGTACGTGCTCGAGGGTTCACGGAGATCGAGGGGTCCTCTTCAAAATCAGACTCACAGCGTATGGATACACCGTAGCAGCTAAGGGTACGCCGATCCACTTTGTCCGTCATCTTCAGCGCGAAGCCGCCATCTACGATCGCTTGCGCCCCATCCAGGGCATTCATGTACCTGTATGCCTGGGCAGTATCGACCTTCAACGTCCTTACATGTACGATGGCATCACGGAACTCGTCCACATGCTGTTCCTTGGATTTGGAGGGGAACTCATCAACCAACATGTCAACAAGGAGAACCTGGCATCGATCATTGGTATGATCGATTGCTCAACATGGGCCATAAATCAATTAGGGGTCCTTCACAAGGACCTAATGCCACGCAATATGCTATGGTATCGGGATAGGGTGATGATGATTGATTTCGAGAGGGCAAAGGTAGTGGAGCCGCGAGTCGTCCTAGGCGCGATCTCTTCAAATCGGAAGAGGAAGAGGGCGGTTTTGACCGGGGAGAAGCAGCAGAGCGAAGGGAGATCTGTGTTGAAGCGCGAGTCAATTCAGGGTGCGATCCTGGAATTACGTAGTAGAGCAGCCTGCCTCTCAAGATAACTTCTCAGTCATCTCAGCAATTCTCTCACCAATAGCATTCCATGGTCAATCATTGATGACGTAGCATTACAGTAGCCTCTCCGGACAGCTCCTCTCTCCCCCCGTTCTATCTGTTGGTGCGGTCTTCTTCTCGAGCTATGATAACCTCTTCATCGTTAGCAGACCTTTTGGCAAGTACGACTATCAGAGAGCTCTATGTGAAGATCCTAGAGCTATTAGCAAGTGGTTCGAGCTTGTTCAGCGTACGATTGAGGCTCATGGAATTGCTGAGGAGGACATCTATAATTTCGACGAGACTAGCTTTCAGATGGGTGTAGTAGCACCTAGTAAAGTTGTAACTAGCTTAGAGAGGCCTTCATGGACAAGCTGTGGAAAAGAACATATGGGAGGACTAGGGAAAGCGACGTCAGTGAGATGGCTCTTTTGACTTAATTTTTTATTTTTTTTTGCATAACTTCCCCAAGATCAATGTGAATGTCGAGTTTAAATGATTTTGTGAAATGTATAAATGTCGAGGGTGTCGTTCGGATGTTCGGATGTCGGGGAGTCTGCGGGTATCGGGGGGATTTGTTGCGTTGGTACTCCAGCCACGGAGAGAGGAAGTAACGTCAACAAGGCTACTAGCGTGATTTTGAAGATGTGAGAAGACCTCTTCGGAGATTTTCGTCAGTATGAATTTCGTTTACAACTAGCAGTTCTCCATATGATGTTGTGTCCAGGAGGTGTTCCGTATACGAGGCGTAGATAGTAGTTATGCAGCGATCTTGAAAGCAAGGTCTTGTACGGCTTTCATAGAAACCCTTAATAACGTGATACGACGCCTCCTCACGGCACGGATTATGTTAGCCGACTGCGCTGATCATAGGGCCTGCGCAGCCGAATCCTCCACCTTCTCTCCTTGTCCATACACTTGTATTTAATAGCTCTTAGAGCGCCTTAGAATTTCTCGTCAATTGACCTTTACTTCAAGAATATTATCACTACTACTCATCATAGAACTAGAAGAAAACTTTTCTCCGTCAACCCCTTTGTTTTGTCTAAACGACCTTCAGGGTCGGGAACACGAACTCGTACTCTGACCAACATAATTTCGCAGGAGCAAACTAGAGTGAAAATAGTGAGAGATTGTCCAGATTAGAGCCCCACTATGTCACAAGAAAGACCTGGAGAAACTAGACGTCCGGGTGTTGGCCAATCTGAAGACATCGAGCTTCAAGAGTTGCAAGGTGGTTCTGAGCAGCAAGTACAGGCAGAGGAGGGTAATGAAGAGACCCCAGAAGTCACAAGATACACTATCTTTAAGGTTGGAGTAGTGGGCTTCTCATACTTCTATGCCGGCATAAATGACGGCAGTCTCGGAGCAGTAATCCCCTACATACTGCGAAGCTATCACATCGGCACCCAATATATCGCTTTGTTATATGCTTCCACATTTCTGGGATGGATATTAGTCGCAGTGACCAATAGCTACATGAGCCAATATCTCGGTCTGGGACTTATACTCACTATCGGGGCTGCAATCCAACTCACGGCGCACCTTCTACGCTTTTGGGCCCCTCCGTTTGGTTTATTTGTGGTTACTTTCTTTCTCCAAGCTGTGGGAAAGGGGTACCAGGACACTCACGGAAATACGTATGCGGCTTCTATAAAGGGAGCGCATAGATGGCTTGGAATTATTCATGCCATGTATGCTCTTGGTTGTTTAGTGAGTCCGTTCGCAGCAACCGCACTCTCGGCAAGGTTAAGCGGTCCCTCCCAGCAAAGCAACAGATGGACATTATTCTATCTGTTCCCTGTCGGTATTGGCACCATCAATATCCTGGCTACGGCGAGCACATTCCGCCATAGCCTGAAATTTCTAGCAAATGCTGCCGTCAGTGAGCCGAACCAAATCACGAGTCGAAGGAAAACCGCCACGAAGGAGATTGTGGAAACCTTTAAGAGCCCACCGATCTACCTCCTTTCCATATTCTATTTCTTCATGTCAGGAGTGGGCATCACTGCGGGTGGCTGGGTCGTTGAGTACTTAGTTTCTGCTCGAAATGGAAAGCTTCCTGAAGCTGGATACGTTCCTGCAGGGCTGTGGTGTAAGTACTCCAAATCATATCCAAAGTACCTTTACAGTTTTCTAAGTTCCATTGCTGAGTTTATTCCTACAGGCGGAATCTTTCTTGGCCGCGTCCTCCTTGCAGAGCCGACCCACCGATTTGGAGAGCGAAGAATGGCAATGGGGTACTGCGTTGCGATTCTGGCCCTCCAATTGATATTCTGGCTTGTGCCCAATTTGATCAGCAGTGCTGTTGCAATATCTTTTCTCGGTTTCTTTTTCGGCCCCATGTTTGCCACAGGGATGTCAATCGCCACAAAAGTATTTCCAAAACAAATCCTACCGACTGCTTTAGGTAAGGAAACCAGCCAATTCAGATAGACTTCCGATTGATTGACGAGTAATAGGCTTTGTCTTTGTTTTGTCACAAGCGGGCGGTGCTCTCTTCCCTGGTCTGACCGGAGTAATAGCGAGCAAAGTCGGTGTAAAAGTACTGCAACCGATACTCGTCGGTCTGATAGCTGCTATGGGGGTGTCCTGGGTATTCGTTCCTAAGGTAGAGAAGCGGGACGAGTAAGTCTGGGTATAACAAAGGCAAGATGTGTACTTGAACATTTTCGCTATACTGTCCTCTTCAAAGTCCTTAGATCGTGACGTTGCTGCTCGACAGTAACGCCACTATTGACATACAAGACGAAGATGGAAAGACTCCGCTCTATTTGGCCGTATATGATGGTCAGTTTGTTGAGTTGCGGGCTTGTATGCATCGTGGCAAGACTGTCAAGGTAGACTTGTTGGCGTCTTACCAAAGTTATGGATCGATAATCACTCAGTTCATTTATTACACCATGAAAGGACAAGGATAGGGTTGCAGATCGTTTATTATGACTAGAGAGCTACATGACCATGAAAATTTGTCATTGCCAGAGCCGAGTTGATTGAGGTTTGAAACTCAACACAACCAATACCGTCATGAGATCCGTGTAAGAAAAGCTATGTAAAGAAAGATGTCCACCAGCCAAATCTCCAGCCCAATTACTGGTGATACTTGCCTGAGGTCTATCTCGCATTTTTGTGATGTAAGGGTAAGGTAGACGAGGTCCAGTAGAGACTGCGTCCGTGGGACATGATAACGTCACAACTGTGAATCATACTCTTTAGACAAGAAAATGTCAGAGTCCTCGTAAGTTGTCGACGCATCTACCATGATTCGACCTTGCTCTCCTGTTCAGCGTTGAAGCCGTCAGCATTGCTGTCGAATCCACCGCCGAAATCGCCAGAATCGAAAACTCCGGTGTCGAAGCCAGAATCGAGAGCTCCGGTGTCGAAGCCAGAATCGAGAGCTCCGGTGTCGAAGCCAGAATCGAAAGCTCCGGTGTCGAAGCCAGAATCGAAAACTCCGGTGTCGAAGCCACCGGCTCCCGCGTCATCATCGCTATCATCAGTGTCGTCATTCCACTCGATCTTGTCCGGGTTCTCGGGCATGTGCTCCTGCAAGAAGTCTGGGACAGCCTGCTTCGACTCGAGGAGGATCTTGACGAGGTCATCGGCGATGTCGTCATTGCGATCGTTGTAGAAAGAGGTGGCCAATCCCTCGTTGCCAATGCGAGCTGTACGACCGATGCGATGAACGTACTCGGTGATACCATCGTGTTGAGTGGATGGGAGATCGTAGTTGATGACATGTTTGACGTTGGCGACATCGATGCCACGAGCAGTGACGCCAGTTGCAACAAGGATGGGACAGCGAGCAGTGCGGAACGCGCGCCTGTGGGTGTCAGTAAATGCAAAGTGGATAGAGGAAACGGGGCGCTTACAGTGCATCTTCACGCTCACGCTGGGTGCGGTCGGAGTGAAGGGAAGTGCATGGAAGACCCTTGTTGTACAAGAAGTCATCGACCATGTCGCACTTGACCTTGCTATTGACGAAGACCAGGGTACGCTGTGGCTTCCCTGAGAAGATAAGGTCATAGAGCGCGGAATTCTTCACAGACTCCTCGACGAAGACAACATCCTGCTTGATGTTCTGGTGAGTACTACCAACGCGGCCAACCTTGATACGGAAATGGTCTTCCTCCATGAACTCCTTGACGAGCTTACGAGCTTGCTTGGGGAATGTCGCAGAGAACATCATGTAGTTGTGATCAGCATCGGCATTCGTGTCTGGTAGAACGTCAGTAATTGAAGATTCGAGAATAAAAAGGGAAGTACATGCCTGCACCCTTGAAGAGCTGCTCCATGACCTCCTCCCAGCCCTCGGAGAGCATTTCATCAGCTTCATCAATGACAGTGAACCTGTGAAATATTAGCCAGGGCCGAAGCGTTGTGAATACAAGAAAGTCACTTACTTGAGGCGGTTCAAAGAAAGTAGAGCTGCGTTCCTAAGGAAATCAACAAGCCGTCCTGGGGTTGCAACAAGGACATCACAGCCCATCTCAAGCTGCTCGCGCTGGTTCCTAGAGGGAGCACCGCCATAGATGACGCATGGACGAAGCATCGTTCGGTAGCACAGGCGACGAGCTTCGTCGAAGATCTGGCATGCTAACTCACGGGTGGGGCAGACGACCAGAACAAGTGGCTCTGCACGAAACTTTTCGGCATTCTTGGTGTATCGCGATGTCCTGTTGGGGCGGGGCGCAGCCAACATGCGAGCCTTACCCATCAATCGAGACAAGATTGGGATAAGGTAGGCAGCAGTCTTGCCAGATCCTGTTTTATTGTTAATTTTGTGTCAATATACAAAACATGGACGAATGTACCTGTCTGAGCGTTGCCAACAACATCATGGCCAGTGAGGACAGCGGGGATGCAGTAGCACTGGATCGGTGTCGGAGAGTTGTACTTGCAGTGCTTGACAACATTCTCAAGCATCTGCGGGTGAAGACCGGCGTCCTCAAACTGGAATGGAAGTCAGTAAGAGAAGAAGACAGTTGGTCGGAGGATGTTTCTCACGTTTCGAACCGGTTTGATGTGCTCTGGGCCTTCATGATTCACAGTGAAGCTCAAAGCATGGATCTGATGACCCTGCTTTGGTCTATTGGGGTCTCCGAACAGCTCACGCTCGAGTTGCTCGTTCTCGGGCCCTACATCACCGTAGTCGTCGTCCCACTCATAGATGGCAGCGTTGGCAAGCCAGGGAACATCGTCGCCGTTAGCGTCAGCCTCCGGGGTGCCTCCAATGACCTGGGGGTAGTTGATTGGCACGGGATTGGTCCAGCCGGCGGCAGCTGTCTTCGCGATATTCTCCTCCAGCTCCCGCTTGCGTCGCAGGGTGGTCTCATCATCTGGCTGTGGCATGCCAGCGTTGCTGAAGTTGCCGAAGTCAGACATGCTTGAGGAAAGGGAGAATGGATTGGCAGAGATGAGTGAGTGAGAGGAAAGAAGAAGAAAAGATGGGTAAGTTGAGGTATGAAGGGAGAGAGAAGTAGAGGTAGTGTTGAGCGAGAGAGGGAGAGAGGGAGAGAGGGAGGCAAGTGAGTGGGCTTTTATTTACAGCAGCAGTCGAGGCGACGACGCTAAGGGCCTTAGCGCGACGCAGGTTCGGCTTGTTGTAGGAGGGGAAGCTGCGAGAAGGGAGAAGGGAGAAGGGTGCCGTCTGGGGCGTGGGAAGGGGGAGGGCGCTGGCAGCTCACTGTTTGGGGAGGAGACGCAGGTGCTGGGTGAGAGAGAGGCCCCCGGGGAGCTGGGACAGCGACGGCACTCCTAATTGGAGCACCACAACACGTTACTGAGAGAGACATGCCGATTCAGGAACAGTAATAGACAACCAGTAAAAGGCTATGCAAAGCGTGCAGTCCGAGAACAAGCTCGAGGGCATGGTCGATGGCCTGGTGGTGGAGGGCCTGGTACGCAAAGGACGACCACAGGCCAACGGGGACCATAGGATGGATGCATACTAGACACGGACCTTGTCGATCGGATGGGCCATGAGATGGGTGCCTGAGTTGCAAACATGTCTCTATTATCCTGGTCAGTTCCATCAATATAGATGTTAAGAGAAGTTTACATGGAAGAGTCCGTAGAGACGTGCCCAAGACCCAAGACACACAGGAGACAATAGCTATATCCTCTTTGCAAGGGTACCACCAAGGCTGCATATTCGGGGCGCCTTGTCCTAAACACCATTGTTGGCTTGAGGCATCGTGTGGATTATCATGTATAGCAGCATTACCAGTCCTATTGCATTACGCGAGGGAGAGGATAGACGGCGACACATCCAGGAGATCCCCTGCGGCTATATTGCCAGCTCATTGTTTTGATGCCAGGCGTAAAAGCAGTATAGGGCTTGAGCTCAACGTGGGAAGCCGGCCTCGTGCTGAGTGATATATCCTCAGAGGAATATGCACTAAAGAGATGGATCAAAGGCACGATAGCCAGCTATGTTGATGGAACCCACCAGTTGTAAAGGAATCCGAGACCCGATAAATCTTCCGGCCCTCCAGAGCCATATAATTCTCCTAAGTCGTCTACCCAGTTCCAGGAAATATGGCCAGTCTTGACATATACGTGGTGAAAACGAGTACATGTGATATATGCTCAGATCACAATTGTGAAAGTGAACAGTAGCATGTTGGTACTGAAGACTCGACGAAAATGGTGTCGCCGGGACCAAGCTTGGAAGTTACTCCTGTGTATCCCTGCTCCGAAGTAGGTCTATAGTCGTAATCTCCTGCGCCGAGTCTCTCTGCGCTGAAGATACGTTATATGCGCACTGACCCAGAATCGGCAACGGGTAAAGTATTCCTGATGCTGTTGTTCTCGTCCATCGTTGATCTCCCTCGCAGCTGGAGACTCTCAGGGCACACTGCGCAACCTTGCCTAGGATATCCGCATTGTTTTCACACATGCACACTCTCCTTCCAGGAAAAGAACGGCCAAGATGCTCTATTGAAGCATAAGATAGGCGTAGGTTACCTGGCAGGTTCAAAAGCGACTTGGGTCCCCGTCGTGGCAAACCGGTGGCGGCTAGGAACAAACTCTTCGCGTAGGCCAAACTCCGGATATCTCCAACCACATCCAGTTCATCCACGTCAGAAGCGTACAGCAGTGATGGAGAATGCTCGCTTCGAGAGCATACCAAGTCTCATAATCTGGTCAATAGAGCCTCGGGTTCGGCCAGACACAGCTCCTGCGCGCACGATCGAAGACCGCGGCGGTCGACTTTGTCCCTACAAGCTCCCCACCACGAAGCCGCTCACCATCTCCGCGCGATGTGGTCCTTCAGTTGAAGATCTTACTTGAGAGCGGACAAGAGAGTCTGCTTGTCAGAAGTGCCTTGTTTAGGTCACCGCTTTGTGCGTGGCTTCCCGCATGGCTTCCCATTTTCGAGCAGGGATATAGGTAAGAGACCCTAGCATGGAAGCAAAAGCTGACAGACTCCAGCATATAAGCCTCTAAACATCTCTTCGAAGCTCGTAAATATGCGAACGATCTCCAAAAATTCTCGTCCACGTCAACAGAGGCAAACAATGTCCGGGATCTCACAAGAAGCTGCCCCATACGATGAACCGGGCAATATACCAGAAGTTACTCCATACGGACCAGGAAGATACAAATTCAAGATCCGCCTTAATCCGATAATATAACCATAAGTATGGCAGCCCCGGCGGGAGCGGGAGTTCGCGCGGACAATACCCAACGGCAAGAATAGGACACACGGCCAGACTCGCAAGACACACGGATTGGCTAATACGGAAGGCCGGTTAACTCTGCAGCACGGTAACGGGGTCTACATCCATCAAGAGCCGTTAGGATGGCTGGTCGTTTGCCCTAATCTTTCAGTCGGTTTGCGACTCCTGGGAGCATGGAACAGACCAAGGCCTTGCAAAAAGATTACATGCAAACGATGTCAGAACAGTTATCACAATGAACGCATTACATACCTGCTGCCAGGACGCAGGGCGTCTGGATACCTATACCATTCGATCATACGCTGTGCCAATCCTTTTGACATACCATGATCTCGTCTAGAGCCTTAGCAGAAAGAGATGGAAACTATGAAGGCAGCAAAGAAAGAACCTACCTCAGAAGGTCGATCTGATCGTCAGAAGTTAAGATTCTGAAAGTGAGGACCTTGATAATTACGTTCGTCGGAGCTACAATGATGCGACATGAAATTAAGTATGGAAAGCATTGGATTTTCTACAAACCGGCCTATAATCGATTCTGGTCTTAGCCTCATGGTTCGAGTCCAGCCTTCGGGCCTAAACTATGGGGACCCATGAGCTGAACCGCAGTCTTCGCTATTTCATGAACATTGTAAATGATCCAGACAATTACAAATAGAAAGAAGGTTCCACACATCAACAGGGGTAAAGATCAAGTTGCCGCCTCGGTGAGCGACTCGCCGAGAGTGGCTGCTGAAGTCTGACCGGATGATGTTCCCTGAGATCCACAGATGTACTCTGTTTGCAAGTTATTCTTAGGCAACATACAAGGTCATGTTTCCGAGTTCCAGAAGAGGCTGTACGGTGACGAGCACGTGCTCGACATGCTACTGAGCGCCACGAATGAAGATAAGTGCGATATAACGAGTTGTGCTCGGATGAGACGTCGCCCAAGGAATATCGTACTCTCCACAGCAGCTTGCTTCAGTAGCGCTTGTTTCTGCTCGCGCTCTCAGTACCCAGAAGGCAATCGGATACCTTGTTCAGACCCATTAGACAATCGGATACCTTTTTCAGAACCACTAGAGCCCTCGATTTCGTCGATATCGTCCTCGCGGAGCTGAGCAAGGCCGACTGCGGAGTCTCCCCAGAGGCTCGGCTTAGATGGTCGATGTCCCTTTTGCGACATCAACATGTGTACAAGGTTTTAAGGATGGGATCAGCTAACCAATGCTTCATAGGGAATCACCCAAGGGTGTCATCCTCAAACACCCAAATCTGATCGCAAAATTGTAAGACCCCTTCTCAAATCGAATGCTCTCGAACGTATGGCGGATTGCGTCTTGGACGTTCGCAACTTCGCAACTTGCTTCTTTTTGAGCAGGAAATCGAGGCCGCTATGATGTAAGTCAGTGTTGCGTACGCGCGAGGATACTGTTAACAGTTGGATAGGGTACTTACAGCTTTCTCTTGTTCCTGCCTAACGATGCCGGGGTAAATAGCCTTCCATGCCCAGGTACCTGTCTTGTGCCGACGCAAAAGACCATAATGTCGTTCACGTCCATGATACTGGGAAGTAAGAACAACTGGGTAGGACGGGAAACGGGCGAACTCTGAGATACTAGCGCCGGTGAGTCCTGACATAAGACAAGTGTATCCGGCAGTATTGTACAGTGGAGAGCGACATTCTGGCCTTTCGTTTCCGAGTCCTTCCCGGACGATGCTCGGGATCCGGTGGCGATGTTACGTGGAAGAGGGCGGTAGGGATTGGACAGTATATCGATTTCCCCCGACTTAAACCTTCTGATGGCTGGATAGCACACTGGGTTGTGATAGTGACGGCAATGTGGTGGTGACAGTGGGTTGCGAGACCAGTGTGGCGAAGGCCAACTCCACCGACGTCTATCACCACACCAGTGCGGAGCCAACCCTGCGCAGAAATGAGTGAAAAAGGACTGGAGTGAGGACGGCAGGCAGCAACGTTCCGTGGCGACGGGACTGTTGTGAACTTGGAGTGGTGCTTGTGGAGAAAGAGAAGGAGGAGGGAATGAGCCTTTGGGTCGTGGCCGCGTCCGCGCCGCCCGGGCAACGCCACATAATAGTGGACAACCATAAGAGATGGACAATGAGATGGCTGGCACGAACGCAAGCGCAAGAAGCGTCTCATCTTCATTGCTGCAGCTGACACGCCGTTGTGCTAGCTGGTAGTGAAGTAGAGTTGGTGGGAGACGGGAGGAAGAAGAGAGAAGAGGAGCAGAAAGTCGACGAAGCACGGCCCACGCAGAGTAATGGAACGCAATGGCGAGGTGATAGAGACGCCCCATGGGGTGCTCAAGAACTTCAGGTGTGAAGGTCCAGTGCTGCCGCTGCTCCGCGGGGGACCCTTCCCACAGATTGCTTAGATGTCCACCTGCACCGACGTACGACCTGTCTTAAGGAGCTACAGTATATCTGCTACAGCTGCAACCCGGCCAGGGCCAGGACCAAATGCAAGAGGCCATGCTACCTACTTGCTTGGGCGTGTCTCTCCCCGAGAGTTGCCCCCAACTCCGGCCAGGGATGGCTTGGTTGATTCAACTGAAAACGATGTGCTCTCATAAGGACCATTGTACCTTCTCCGTATTGCTGTCAACAACCTTTACCTCCGATTGTGGACGTACTTGCCGTTGGTTTTCTTCCGTGCCAGCGGTAAGTCCCTGGGCGGTGCGCCGCGCAGGGGGGCCATTGGCCAATTTCACTCCCGTGGAGGCCTTCCCCGAGGGACACGAACCCAACGCGAGCTCCAATTCCATGGCGAATGGAAATCAGTGTTCCTATGATGGAGCTCGTGTCCACTCTGTGTACGGGAAATCAAGAGATGAGGTTGAGGCAAAGCATCTGCCAAGTGCTCCCGCTGGCCGGGATGGGAACAAAGGCTGACACGGCTGGACCGTAGGGCGATCTTAGACACCCTAGCAGTGCCTGGCTACGGCGCCTGACAGTCACTCTTTCCCGCATGACCAAATTCCCGCATGCCCACCTGCCCCGGCTGGCCCACCTCCCAGAGCGCCGGGGAGTATAAACCCCCCCCCCCCCTCGTCCTGGACATCCGCCACATTCCAACTTTCCTGTTTACATCCAACCTCCCGGAGACTGGAGCAGGACACGCATACTACGCATCTTCCTCATGACAACATCCCGGCCACATCTACGAGATTGAAGAGCAGAATGAGCCATGTCGACCCAGGGCTCGATGAGCCTGCCCAAGAAGCAGCTCACGACGTCGAGCGCAATGTGTACGAGAAAGACCGCAAGCAGAGGGAGAAAGAAGAGCAAGACTTCCTGGATCCAAGGTATGCGGACGGTTTATTCGAACTACCACAATGAAGCTATCGTTGATCAAGACTAGTCGATGGTGGTTTGCATCTACAGCCACTCCGCTCCTCGCGGGCACATTCGGGCCAATGGCGAATGCTTTCAGCATTTGCGCCCTTGTGGAGAAATGGAGAGTATTCATCCCAAGTGGATCGGATGAAGGGCATGGCAAGGCCATCGAAGACCCAAAGTGGTGAGCAGGCTTTTAGCCATGAACAAGGCGACTCAGCTAATTGTCCATCGCGCTTCAGGCTGATAGCTATTAATTCGGTGTCCCTGGTCTTCGCTCTCATCGCAAATATGTCCCTGCTGCTCAACATGGCCCGGCGTCTGTCTTTCGCCATCGCGCAACCCATTACAATCATCGGATTCTACCTTGCCTCTTTTCTGTTGATAAGCCTCGTTTCCGTCGCTTCAACATCGACTTTTCGGATCCAACCGCGGCAGCAACATGCCCTTTCTCAAGCTTATTATTACGGAATCATAGCAGCAGGCTTATACTTCATCATCTCCTCGTTGATGGTTGTCACGGTTGTAGGCGCATATCGCGGGCATTATCCCAAAGAATTCAGGCTGACGGCCAGCCAAAGGACGCTCATGTTACAGACAATCAGCTTCATGGTCTACCTCCTGTTGGGTGCTCTCGTCTTCTCATATATTGAAGGGTGGCCGTTTCTGGACGGGGTATTCTGGGCTGATTTTACCCTCCTGACAGTCGGCTTGGGCGGCGAATACGTTCCCAAGACACATACTGGGCGCTCGCTGCTTTTCCCATTCGCCATAGGAGGCATTGTAATGGTGGGTCTTGTAGTCGGTTCCGTCCGCTCCTTGGTTCTCGAACGCGGAAAAGAGAAAATGTCTGCTAGATTCATGGAGTCCAAGAGAGAAAGAGTTTTATCATCTGTAGACATGGAGAAACGCACGATAAGGCTAGGATTATTCGAGAAGATTGAGTTCTCCGAGAAAGATCTTTCAGAGTCTCAGAGAAGAGAACAAGAATTCAGGATCATGAGAAGGGTTCAAGCGAGGGCCGAAAGAAAGAGACGATACACTGCCCTAGCCTTGTCCTCTACTGCTGCTATGATATTGTGGTTTGTTGGCGCAGTCGTTTTCATGCAATCAGAGAAACCTCAAGGCTGGAGTTATTTCGTTGCTCTCTACTTCGCTTATACTTCCCTCCTAACGATTGGCTACGGCGACTATGTTCCGTTGAGCAATTCAGGAAAAGCCTTCTTCGTCTTTTGGAGTCTTCTTGCAGTGCCTACGCTCACTATCCTCATCAGTAACATGGGTGATACAGTGATTAAGGCTTTCAAGGACTTGACGATCTGGGTTGGTTCGCTCACTGTTCTGCCCGATGAGAATGGATTGGCTGCGACCCTCAAGGCTGGAATCCAGAGACTTGAGATTGGAAAGTTGTACAAGGTCCGGGATCCAGGGAAATTTGTTTCAGGAACCTCTGAGCAGGCGATGCTTGAGCGCCTTACGCAACACATCGAGGATGAAGAGTTGGGGGAGGCCGAGGAAGCTGGGGAGCATGGTGATGTCCTCGAGCGCGACATTCATTTCTATCACTATGTCCTTGCTAAAGAGATACGCCAGCTTATGAAGGACGTGGAAGCCTCGCCCCCAAAGCAATACACTTACCATGAGTGGACATACTATCTGCGTCTGCTCGGACAGGACGAAGCCGACGAATCGTATCACAGAATGCCGGAGGCTCCCCGCCCGCGCAATCGCCGCCACAGACCTAACCTCGGGACCGCCGACGGAGGGGAAGAGGAACATGCATGGAGTTGGCTCGGTGTACGTAGCCCTTTGATGGGTAACAAAACAGAAGCGCAGTGGCTCTTGCAAAGACTATCTGGGATGTTGGAGCTCGAGATGCGCAAGATGAGATCAGGAAGTTCTAAACAACGACAGGAACCACCGCCTATCTCCATGTCAGATTTGAGGAAGAATTCCGCTACCGCAGGCTCTGAGTCAAATCTAGAACGAGGAATGGAGAAGGAAGTGAGCACCGCGGAGATGAGGAGACGGCAGAATAATGGGGGTTGAAGGAGTGTCATGAGTCGGCAGAACAATCGCTTTTTCCCGCTTCTTTAGAGAAAGCGTTTGTATGTGGGTGTTGTAGTTGATCATTCACCTTGACGAACGGCTGACTGAATGACAAAACAAGAAGACGGTCACGCATTCTCCATCCTCATTCTCTTCCTTCCCAGCCGCGTCAAGTTCTGGCACTATCAAACTCTCACGCACCGAGCGAGTACCTCCAATCGCGACCCGTCATGCCTTCAAGTACATCAGTGGAGACTGCATTGCCAACCTATACGCTGGCGCCGCTTGCATTCCTGTCCGACAAGACCGACCAAGCGAAAATACCCATACCAGAGACATCGATCAGCATCTTCCTCCTCGTCACCATCCTAACACTCGGTTTCCTATGCATTCGGCGACCAAACAAGCCAGTATTCAGAGAAGATAGTGACGATTCTATACCAGAGTTTGTCGAGGAAGCGATAGAATTGGGAGACAGAAGGGAGAATCTCGGACCTACGATTACAACTTTTGATTATAGACCTTCGGCTCGCAAGCGCGGCTCCGCAAGTACGGGGTTATCGGGTTCTGGGACTTTGAAGCGGAGTAGCGTCGAGAGACGTGTGGCGACTCCAGAGAGAATTTACTCGCCTATGTATCGGGGTGGAAGTCGTCACTACTCGTATTGATGAGTATAGAGTACTGTGCTCGGTGAATACTTGTATTACAACTTCTAGCCTCTCTTCGTGCATAATGTACAGTCTCAACAGCTTATTATCATTCACAGTTCCAAGTGAAAATATAATTCATGATGCATCTACTGGGGAACGAGGGGGAGTCAGTGAAGTGTAGCATGCCTCATCCGATAGCTTCACCATTACCCGTCTGTTCAATGTCCAAATTCATACGAGGAAAAAAAGTCCATGTCAATATTCGATGTTTGGGTTTGGATGGAATCTGCAAGGATCGGTTCATTCCGCGAGTGTTACGGTCGTTCGACACTGGATGGCATTCTAGAGTGTTACGTTGTCCAAATGCCTCGTCCTCTTCACGCGTCAACCGCTCGTACTACTTACTCCCCAGCCTATGTTGTTGCGTATTCTGCGCCACATCCCACCATTACTCTTTTCCTGCTCTCTCCCTCCCACCATACACCATAAATATAGACGACCGCCTTGTTGCGAGACTGCGAGACTGCGAGACCAACACGACCTGATCAAAAAACTGCAACGCACCAGCGGCGCCCCAGGTCTCTCTCTCGGTGTCTTCCACAACGGCCGCATCGTGCACACGGCCAATTTCAGCCAGAGAGATGTCACTCGGCCAGATCCTCCAGACAACCACTCCGTGTACTGGGTGGCTTCAACCTTCAAGATTGTCACTGTCGCTGCCATGGCGCGTCTCGTCACCGATGGCCTCCTCCAATGGGACCTCCCAATACGAGCCTACCTCCCCGAATTCACGCGCACCGACGAATTGGCCGCCCCTACCGATCAACCTTCATATATTCGCCGTGGAACTTTGGCCTCTTGCAGCTCATCGTGGAGAAGATGACGGGCAAGAGCTTTGGGGCCTTTGTCAAGGAGGTAATCTTCGACCCTCTGTGTCTGGACTGTACCTTCGACCTGCCCACGGCCACGGCTACAAACGTCGTCAAGCCCAATGGCGTGCACGACGACGGGACTGCGAGCAGAATCACCATTATTTCGCTGAATATGACTTCCTATCTGGCCATGGCTTACTCTTGGCTAAGTCTGATATGGCATCGGGACCTTAGGTTGGGTTGGGGTTACTACTAAGGCTTATCACAGCTAATTATCACAGCTAATTATCACACTCCTAGCGCTCCTACCACCCCGACCCCACCACCACCTACGCTTTAGCTAACCCAACTATAACCCTACCTAATGTTTTAATAACCCCTACCCTACCCTAACCTAACCCCTACCTAAGACTGGGTATACCTAACCTATTTACTAGCCTAATCTTAATATATCATGTCCTATCTAAAAAGACACTATCCTATACTAGTGTACTATAAATTATTAGAGATAGTTAACTATGAACCTACATCACCCCTGTATTATTAGTAGTAGTATACTAGAAGCTGTGTAGGTAACCCTAAATCTATCTAGCACATCTAGCCTTAATGTAGCGTGCCCTCTTGAGATGCTCAACGCATAGATAGCTGCTTCGTTAGCTATCGGTGGTCAAAGGGGACATGACCAAACCTTACATCTAGTGTCGACATCTAGATCCCTCAGATGAGTACTCGAACTCGTGGAGGTTACTGTTACGGATGACTTGGCTGATACAGCCGACTGGCAGATTGTTCGTGATCGGAGGAAAGTCAACGGTGAAGACGCAATTATTTGTGATGGCGTACGCATTAGCAACAACTGTATAGACTGTGTCGCCGGTTTTCGCATCAACAATCAAGGAGCAGCGAAGCGAGCCTGCCACTTCGCTGCTCATCGCATTCTGCTTGAATTGGATGTTGAGAGACCAATGATTGTAATTGCTGTTAAACGGGTGGCAGACTGCCTGGATTAAGTGGACTACGCGATTATCGTTGTTGAAATCGGTCATCTAGTGGCCATCAGTGTTAGACTAACACCTGGGTGAAAGTCATACTGTGGTACTAATCCTTTAAGTGGCTTCCGATCAAGGCAGATGAAGGGTTATGAACGAGCGTGTTGCCTGATTGCGTTAAGGACCAGGCAAGAGCTTGCGCGGGACAAATTTCCATGAAGAACCTTAGACGCCGAACAAGATAGGACGTACGGAGTAAGAGGTATCAATTTGCGAGACAGAGCAGGTTGTAGGCCGAGAGAGATTTTGCATCATCATGGTCAACTTGAGTCAGTCCGATATATATATTTCCACTTCGACAAGGGCAACAACAACAGCCGTGATTACCCCAATTCTTCTGCGGTGTAATCCGTCTCCTGCGACCTCGACGTTACGCTTATTGCTTCTGTTGAAGGTTGGCTAACAGCCATTCGCGATGCGAAGGGTGAATCGAAGCTGCCGCCTGACCCGCGAATCTCTACGCAGCATTGCATTACCATATTTCGAAAGCTCTTCGTACGGCTGCTTTCCTATTATAACTTCGTAAATTGCACAGCCAAAGGTAAAGATATCAGTCTTTCGGCCTATAGGCGATTCCTTATAACTAAACCACTCATAGCATGCTCCTACTTCTTCACTATTAATACTATAACTCTTAAAGTTAATAATCTTTAGATACCTCTAAACTATTAACGTAAAGTACTACTAAGCTAGATATACTACTAAGCTAGATACTTTTTCTTAGTATAATAACTTTTTTATACGTAATACTATATCTTAATAATATAAAGCTAATCTATCTAATTAAGAAAGTAGAATTAAACTTACGTTTTATAAAGGCCTTTCTTTAAGATAACCTAGAGCCTTAGAGTACTAGTATAACTTTAGAAGTAGATTAGAGTTATATTCTCTTAGTCACGTAATACTAGGTTATATAACCTAGATTATATAGCTATTACTATAGCTCTATATAGTATAGAGCCTAGAAGAACTTTAGGCTTAGAGTAAGAGAACTATTATCTTACTCTACTATAGATAGAGTAGCTAAGAAGCTACTCCTACTTACTACTTTAATATATTTATTAATACCTACTACTTAGTTAATATTATATAACTTAGCTAGTAGTAGTAATATAATACTTTTATCTCTATAAAAACTCTACTACTAAGTAGGTAATATCCTATAAATAATATAACTAGGTTATAAATCTAGAGAGGTCTAGTTAAAAATAGGAACTAAGCTAGATTATTAAGAATAAAGCTAGTAGTATTATTATATAGATATTAAACTCTATTAACTTAAGATTATAAGAGCTATAGAGCTTAGTAAATAGCTACTAGGCTATAAACTATAGAACTAGATTTAATAAATAGGTAAATAAACTAATACTAATCTAGTAAAGAATTACTAAAGTCTTTCTCTAAGTACTTATAGAGCTAGAATTAAGAAACTAAACTTTATTATAAAAGATTATAGAAGTAGCTAGTATAGCTTAGTATATAGTAATTACTTTAAWTATAATAAACTACTAGTAGCTAATAAAATAGCTAGTAGTAGATAGAAGTCTATAGAGTCTAGAGTATACTAATAGAGATATAGAAGATATATCTAGTAAGACTAAGATTACTAGTAAAAAGTAGTACTAGAAGCTATAAAGCTATAGATACTTTTTCTATATATAATTAATCTAGTATATAAAAATTAGATTACTAGATAATAGTAGACGTTAGTATCTACTAGTAATAAGACCTAGTACTTTAGAATTAAGTTACTCTAATCTACTAGTAGAATATAGTACTATAGCCTCTAAATTAATACTATAGATTAACTAGTTACTTAATTAAGAAAAAAAGAGAATATAGTTTTAAATTTTCTCTTTTACTCTAACTTAATAGCTATAAATACTACTTAAGCTCTTTTTTCTTCTTCTTTTCTATACTATACTCTCTTACTCTACTATAAGTACTCTCTAGCTATAAGTAAGAGAGTATAGAGAAATTAAATAAGAGTACTAAAAAGAAGAGCCTAGAGCTAGACTAAGAAAAGAAAAAAAGAAGTAGAAGTTCTAAGAATTCTCTATTAGTATAGTAAATAGAGAATTCTAGGTATAAATACTTTTCTTAAAGCTCTAAAACTCTCTCTTTTATACTCTACTTCTAGCTACGTACGCTAGTAATAGCTTATAGCTAGAAGAGAAAGAAGACTAAGAAAAGAAAGTAAAAAAAGAGTAAGAAGTAAAAAAAGAGCCTAATCTTAGCTTTATAAAAGTAGAACTTTCTAAATTAAAAACTTAAGAAAACTTAATACTATAAAAGAATTCTTATAATAGTAGTCTATACTATACTCTAGATTAACTAAGTAACTAAAAATACTATACTAAGTATTATAATATAGTCTATATAGAGTTATTAACTTACTTATTTAAGTAATACCTCTCTCTACTAACCTCTCTCTACTATAACTATAACTTTTTAATATTTAAGTAACTAGTAGCTTCTCTTCTTCTTTAAACTTAACTAACTCTAAGTTATTTATTTAATTAGAATAGTAAGCTAGCTAGAAGTTCTAGAAACTAAGAAGCTTTTTCTTACTTTTTTATAATATTATAAGCTAACTCTCTCTTACTTATTTATTATCTCTATACTTTAGAATAGCTTATTAGCTTCTCTTCTTCTTTAAGCTTAACTAACTCTAAGTTATCTACTTATTAGAATAGTAAGCTAATAAAAAACCTAAGTCTTAGAACTTTATTAATACTTTTCTACTTTTATCTAGCTCTTAAAAGTAGTAAAGTAGTAAATTATATTAGTAGGATCTATACCTCTAGTCTCTAATTAGTATAGTATAGTAACTAGTAAAGTTACTCTAGTAACTAAGTAAAGTTACTCTATATAGTTATAAACCTAAAACTATATAATAAGACTTTAAGCGCTATATACTACTAGCTATATATCTTAGCTACTTTCTAGAATAGATAACTCTATTAGTAACTAAGAATACTTAAAAGAGCCTAAACTAGAAAGACTAAACTTTATTATTACTAGGAGTTAATTATACACTCTTAATAAAGCTAAATTAACTTAGCCTACTCTTATCTCTTTCTCTAAGCTAGAGAAAGTAATCTTTAAAGATATTAAAAACTCTACTACTTAGTCTATTATAAATAAGTAACTACTTAATTTAGATTATTATAACTAAGAACTTATTAATAAAGATATTAAAGTTAAGCTTACTTATATTAAGTAGCTAGGCCTACTAAATTCTACTAAGATTAGTAATAAAAAGCTTTAGCTAGTAGAGATAGTAAAAGACTAGAGTTACTAAATCTAGGCCTAGTAAGAATATAAGAAGACTCTTAGCTATATAGTAACTTAACTAGAAGCTAACTTTATAAAAACTTATTAAAATAAAGAGATACTAGAGAAGAAGTATAACTAGCTATAATCTCTCTTTATATTTAATAAAGTTTAACTTACTACTAAGCCTATTATTAATCTTAATACTATAAAATAAGACTCTTATAAGTTATAAGGCGTAGCTTAAACTTTTTATTAATTAGAGCGTTATTAGTAATCCTAGAATTACTACTAATCTAAATAATCTATACTTAGTAATATTAATATAAAAGACTTAGATCTAAGCTCTAATCTAAAATCTAATTTAAGTAGAGATCTAGAGTCCTAATAATCTTATAGCTAATTCTATTATCTTTATTCTTTTTATAAGAAGAGGCGCTCTTTTAGGCGTTTTTCTTAAAACTAATTAAAGCTTTAACGTTTAGAGAAGTATAGAGACTCTAAAAAGTTTAATAATAAATTAAGATCTATTTAGTATAATTAATAGCTAGATAAAATAATAATAAAATTACGTATTAATAGTAATTAATATAAAGTAAAGACTAAGGATAAGATAAACTACTTATAAATTAACTATATATAATCTTAACTATTAGATAAGCCTATAGATTACGCTTATACTTTTATAAAATTATTTAAATCTAAAAGAAAGTAATATAAGCTCTAAGAGCTATTTAATCACCTTTTAAGACGCTATAATAACCTAGATAAGCGCTAAAAAGCCTATAAAAAACTTAATAACCTCTAGATAAATTATAGCTCTAATTAGAATAAGTTTAAGAGTAAATTTACTAAACTAGCTCTTAAAACTAACTAATCTAGTAAGATTTAGAAGGAGTTAATCTATAAGAAGCTTTACTTAAAGTTCTAAGACTTTATAACTTAAGTAGCTTATAATAATATAGTTAGCTATAATAATTATAAGTCCTAAGTATTAATCTAGTACTACTTATAGTATAATAAGATTAAGAATAAAGACTAAGTTAAGTCCTAATAATTATCTAACTAGTATTTAAAGAATAAAGAATCCTCTAGAAAAAAGTCTTATACCTCTACTCTTATAGAGCGTAAAACTATTCTACTTAAATTAGATAGAAATAATAAGTACTTTAATTATAGTAAAAAAGGCTACTATAAGAAAGATTACTCTAATACTACGTATACTATAGTAGTTAATTTTATAGATTCTAACTTAGATAATAAACTTTTTAATAAAACCTACTCTATAGACTCTAACTCTAAAGCTAATTAATCTTTAGAAGAAGAATTAGAATACTTACTTTATAAAAAGAGAAAAAGATAGTACTAGAGAAAGTCTCTACTCTAGTATTATAAGAAAGAGCCTTAGATAAGATACTCTAGCTATTTAGTAGTAGCTTATTCTTACTACTAGTCTAAATAGCTTACTAAAGTATTAGTATTAAGCTATAGGCCTTTATAGATTCTAGTATATAGGTTAACGTCCTAATATACTAGAAATAGATGCCTATAATAATAGAGAAGCTAAAAATATAGTATATAAAGATACCTATTATAGTTACTTTTAATTTCTTTAATAATAAGAACACTAAGTAAGTATAATATTACTTCTATAGAAAAATTAAGATTAATAACTATATACTATAAAAATAGATAGTATTTACTAATATAGAGCTATATTATAAAAGTATATATCTTAAAAAGACTAAGAGAGCTTTTATAGCTAGGCGCTATAAACTATAACGTTAATTAATAGTATATAAATATAAATATTATATACTTCCTAATTAGGCTAGTACCTAGCTTAGTATTAGTATATAGTTAAGCTATTTCTATAAACCTATATAGTTCTTTACTTTAGTATAGCTAAACTTATAACTAACCTACTATACGTTTCTACTCTTATATAACTAGCGCCTTTAGTAGTTATTAGAGTTATTCTCTTATATTATACTAAAGTTAATACTTAACTAGCTAGTAATAGTAATAGAATATTAGTAAAATACTTAATAGTTATTTATAAATAGTAACTATAGAGCTAGAAGTTAGATTCTTTTATATATCTAACTAATAGTAATTATAAAGTAGTTACTTAAGAGTCTCTTCTATTAAGCCTAGTTAYRTAATAAGTTAGAGACCTAATTATAAACTAAAATACTTAGTTAAAAAAAAAGCTTTTAAGATAGAAGATTATTAAAGATCTTATATTAGAGCTTAGTATCTCTCTAGAACTTAGYTACTATTTAGACTAGCTTTTAAGAGCTAGTTAATAGAAGAAATAATAGTAAATACGTGTACTTACTAAGTTAAGCTTTTACTATATAAATAAGAGTACTTACTCTATCTACTTTATAAAGTAGATATACTCTATACTCTATTCTTCCTCTATATATATATTTATAAATATAATACTATTAATAACTACTATAGCTACTTCTAGCTACTAATTAACTATAGAAGATCTTCTTACTTAATAAATATCTAAACTTAAGTAGATGTTATTTAATAAAGAAGAGATTACTAAGTAAAGATAGAAGCCTTTATTTCTCTTAATTAAATCTATATATAGTAGACTAGCTCTTAATAATCTCTAA
>JGVQ01000357.1:0-16791 GCA_001007845.1 Nigrograna mackinnonii
TATATAATAAGCTACTATAGAATCTACGTATATAGAAGAATACTTATAAGTTATTTTAGTAAATAGTACTATTATATTAATCTCTCTTCTATAAAGTATACTAGTAGTAAAACTTAAGCTATCTACTAAGTAACTTAACCTAGAGATCTATAGTAGAAAGGCTAGAATAATTAAATTTAATAACTAGATTATAGATATAAAAGCTAAGCTCTTTATTAATAATAATTACTTTATAGATAACTCTAATCTAAGCTCTAACTACTAGAAATATAATTATATCTAGACTTATATAGAAAGCTCTAAGAAGACTTATATATAAATCTAGCTAAAGTATAATTAATAATAAAGATAGTAGGTTATAGCTAAGAAGTTTATAGAATTCTTTAAGTATATAAACTAAGATCCTAATAAGAAGTTTAAAGCTAAAAATAAGTTCTATATACTAATAATAAAGTAATATAATACTTAGAATAACTTTAAGAGTAAGTTTAGCTAACTTATACTATAAGTAAAATAATCTAAAAATAACTAGAAAGAAGAGATTTACTAGAAGCTCTACTTATAGCTATAGATAGATATAACTAAATCTACTAAAGATAATAATATTAGCTATAATTAATATGTCTAGAGAGCTATAATAAAGTACTATACTATAAGTAAGTACTAAGTAGATAATATTACTTTATTAGAGAAAAAGAAAGCTACTAAATTAGGTTTAAAAAAATCTTCTACTTATAAGTCTTTTATAAAGCTACTAGCTACTATATAGCTAGAAAAGAAGAAACTCTACTATACCTATAAAAGTAATAAGTATTTTACTAGCTATTATAAGACCTATACTACGTAGGCTATAATCTAAGAAGAAGATAGTAACTTCCTATTAGATAACTAAGTAAGCTTATTAAGCTTACTAGAAGATAGTAATAATTTAAGAAATAGCTAGTACTAGAAGAAGTCTCTTCTTTAGTATAGGAAAATAGAGTAAATTATAATAGTTTACTAAAGATTCTAGTATAAAATAAGTATATAAAGTTTAAGATACTTCTATTACTATATATAGGTAATACTTTATAAACTACTTAATAACTAAGATTAACTAATTAAGTAAGCTAATTAGGTAGTTAGTGATTAGTAGATTACCTAATCTATAATTAGCTAACTAGAACTAGAATTAAGTAATCTATAATAACCTCTTCTAATAATAAACGTCCTACTACTCTTAGTAGGTATTAAGTAACCTAATAGATTATTAATTATTCTTTAGTTCTAGTTAGAGATTATTTAGTGCTTAGAGATACGTAGTATTATATACTTTAATTAAGTTAATAGTAATATTATTTTCTTATACCTATTTATTAAATTCTAGACTATAACTAGTCTATTTAACGTAGTATTTATAGAAAAGGTAATGTAATTAACTAATTTAATAATAGTAGTAATCTATAAGGCGTTTAACTAGCTATTTATTACTATTAGTAGATTTAATAGGTCCTAGATAGGCGTGATCTAGAAAGGCGTAGTTAAATAGGTCTACTTTAAGTAGAGTAGGTTCTAATTAACTAATTAAAATTATAGAGTAGATTTAGAAGTAGTTAGGTAGGTCTAGTTTATATACTAATAGGCTAATTATTTATTTAACTATAAATTTCCTAACGCGTTATTATCTATATTTATAATAAACGCTATAAATAGTATATCTTTTATATAGGTTAAAGTAAACTTTATTACTAGGCTCTAAAATTAGTAGAAGGTAGCGTTAGTTATATTAGAGTTTTATAATAGTAGTAGTAAAGGTAAGAGAATTAGTAGTATTAATTTATAGTATTTAGTAGTTTAATTCTAGTAATATTAGTCTATTAGTTAGTTAGATGCTCTATTTATTAACTTTATAATTAGTAGATTAGTTAATAGGTTTATTATAGTAATTAGCTAACTTATCTATTAGAGTAATTTCTACCTCTTATAGATATACCTTATCTACGTAGTTAAATCTATTATTTAGGTGATAGCTATATATTAATTTATTAGGAGCTCTTCCTATAAAAACGTGAATATAGTTATTTATACGTCTAGTAATTTTATCTAATATATTAGGCTAAAGTTAAAGTTTACTTTAGGTGATATAATAGTAAATTATAATCTTAATAGTCTAATTTAATTACTTACTTTATCTATTAGATTATAGATACTATATAGTTATAAGGAGAATTATTACGCCTATATAGTAGAATAGTCTATAGAAGAATTTAGAGATCTATTAAAGATTATAATTACTAATAATTTCTTTAAGAATACTCTATTAGGTTATAATAATATAGAAAAAAGCTATTAACTATTACTCTAAAGTCTAGTCATCTCTACCTAGAATAATAATAATTACTTTACTAAAATAATTAGTAACTAACATAAACGCGTTATAGCTAGTTATAGAATCTAGTAGTAGGCTAATTATAATATTAATAGTTAATATATAAAAAAGAATTAGTAGAGTCTATATTAGTTATAATAATCTATATAGTCTATGCCTAGTAGTTTAGATTAATTAGTAGAGAACGTAATATTAGATATATAACTATAATTAGTAGGCTAGTTTATAAATATAAAAGCCTAAAATAATATTTATATAGATTTAGTAGAGCCTAGTATAGTCTTTTTTATTATAGTATATTTAGAAAATATCTTTTTTAAGTAATTATAGTATTACTAGCTAATTATAGAAATCTATCTAGTTAATATAAAAGAGTAATCTATCATACTTAATAAAGAGTATTCTAGGTTAAAGTTTATTAGCTAATAGCGCTAGTATCTTACGCTATTACTTATCTATATCTAGCGTATTAATTAAGTAATTCTTAAACTTATCTATTAATTCTACTATTAATTCTATAAATATATATACTTTATCTTATAGAGAGTTAGTATAGAAGAAAACATCTTTAAAGATATCTATATTTTAATTATTTAATAAGTTATTAGCTTTAGTTAATATAGGTAGTTAGGATAGCGTATCTACTAAAAAGTAATACTATCTAGGCTAGTAGTAGATGTTAAGGTTAAATATTAAGAGGTATTTAGCTATATAGATAATTTATAGATTTAAGTAATTAATATTAGTAGACGTTAGTATTAATAACTTTATAATATTAATAATAGTAGAATAGTTAGTAAATATAATTATAGGAGCCTTTTATAATCTAATAATATAGCTTACTTTATAGATAGCCTATATAAAGCACGCTAATTTAAGTTCTATAGACCTATATAAGCGTTTTACTAATAATAGAATCTTACTAAAGAAATAGATTAGCTAAATTAGCCTAGAGTAGATTTTACTAGTGTTAGTAGGATCACTATTAATATAATAGACTCTTACGCTATATCTATACTTAGAAGCGTCTAGGTTAATAAATAGTAGGTAAGTAGCTATTTAATATACTAGTATAGATTCTTAAGTAAAGGCGTCCTATATAGCGTAGAAGAATTTTAGTAATTTAGTAGTTAGTATAATAGGCTTACTACTAGTATAGTTTACTTATACTTTACTTCTATAAAGAGCGCCTTTTAATAGTCTTATCTTCTTATTTTTAAGTAGTTACTTAATCTATAAGAAGTAGAGAATATATAAATATAGGTATCTAGTTAGTCCTAGATACGTTTTAAGTAATCTAAAGGTAGCTAGAAACTTAAAATAGTAAATAGCTACTAGCTTATCTTAAGTAGTTATTAGACCTATAATATTAACCTATTATCTTAGTAACTTAATAGAGAGATAGCTAAAATAATATTTAGGTAGGCTTAGCGTAAAGTAGTATTTATTTAATTAATATAAGATAGCTCTAAAGTAATAAAGATGCTCTTTATACGTTTAAGACGTAATAACGTAATTATTAATATATATACGTATAAAGTACTTAAAGTCTTAAAAGATCTTATTATTAATTTATTAGACGTATAGTAGACTACCTTTAAAACCTATAATAGTAATAAAGAATTCTTCTAATCTATAATAGGTGACTATAGTATATTTATACTAATCCTCTATTATAACTCTAAATTAGTAAAATACTAAAAGTCTATCTAGAATAGTAATATACTAATATCTAGCTATTATAGATATAATATCTTACTAATTAGGCATAGAATATACGTCTAGTTTAGTAGCTTTATTTAATCTATAGATGTTAATAATAACGCGACTTTTTTATATAGAGGTGCTATTTTTAGAGACTATATTATAGAAAATAATAAAAACTAGAGAAGTAAATTCTATAGGTTAGAGACTCTATTATAGCTTCTTCTACGCCTATAGTTTATTAAAGACCTAGTTAATTAGCTATTTAGCTTTAGTACTCTAATAATATAGTTTATACGTAAGCTTTAGGTGATATAGGTAATTAGTTTAATCTATTAAAAGTACTTTTATCTAATAGTTAGAGAGTAGATTAATTACTTTACTATTATCTTAGAATAGGTTAGAGACTTCTACTAAAATATTAGTATAGGCTATAACTTCTTTAGGTAATCTAAAGAAGTTCTCTCTAATAGCTTCTAGATAGATCTTTTATATACTATTAGTAGATTACTATAGTTTAGTAGTAGTAATCCTACGTAGATTATAGTAGATAGATTATTTATTAAGAATTAGCTTTTAGCTAATTAATAGTAGTTTAGGTGATACTTTTATAAATACTTCTAGCGTATTAGTAGTAGATTATAGAGCGTATAAGGTAGCTATATTAGTAGCTATAGTATATAGTAAAGAGTTAGTGTAATATGCGCTATATTCTTTAAATTTATTTAAGTAGCTTAATTAATTATTTTTTTAGATAATAGTAGGAATAGTAGTAGTATTATAGACCTAGATAAAAGTAAAATCTACGTCTACTAAGTAGCTATATAGTCTACCTCTAGTACTAAAAGTATCTTTCTTCGCGTCTAGTAAAAATAGTAGATTATAGTTTAATAGTAATTACGTTCTATAGAACTTTACTACTACTAGTAATACTAATAGAAGAGAGATAATAGTCTTATTTATTACTTTAATAACATAGTTAATTTATTAAGTATTATAAATATATATAGATATAAGAATCTATATATCTTAGTATTAAGTAATTATTAGCTAATTATAAGAATATAGGATATTAATCCTATATAGTTTCTAAACATCTAATCTAAGTAGTAGGTTAGATAGTAAGTAGTCTAATATATAGGCTTTATATTAGAATTAGGTAACTACCTTACTACTATTTAATATACTAGGTAGGTATATAGTAATTAGAGTGAATTTATTAGATAATAATAGGTTCTTACTAACTCTATAGATACTAATAGCTTAATTAACTCTATAGATTATAGTATTAGAAGCTATTTATTTAAAGAAGGAGTAATTAATTAGAGTTATAGTATTACTAGAATCTAGGGTAATTCTTTTATATAGTTTATCTAGGCTTAAGAAAGCTAGATAGGTGTAATATTAGTACGCATAGTAAGTAAATCTAGATCCTAGATCTTATTAAGCTATAGACTTAATTAATAGGCTTCCTATAGATAGAATAATTAGGCCGCTTATCTATAGGATAATTATAAGTATAGCTACGTTATATAGATTAGTAGTAGAGTAATTAGTAGATTACTTAATAGCTTTAGTTTTTCTAAGTAGATAGGTAAGAACGTGTTTATATAACTAGGAATTACTAGAGAAATCTTTCTTATATATTTAATATATAAACTATATAGAGCTAGTATTAGTATAGAAGGCTCTAACGTAATAGTTATCTACTATTAGTAGTTTCTCTATAGACTTACTAGGCTTATTTCTTTTATTATTATTATATTTATAGTACTAATTAGTAGAATAGGCGTATAGATTATTATTAAATTATTTAGTAGAGTAGTTAGTAAGCTTATTAGCTACTAGATTAGCTAATTACGTAAAGAGACGTTAGTTTAGGTTCTAGTACTAAGGCCTATTACTATATAATAGTTAGTATAGCCTATTATACTAATTTAGTTAATTACTACTATAGAGACTTAGGTTAGTAGAAGTATTTCTACTTATAATCTATAGTAGTTATTTAGACTATAGTAGGCTTAATCTTATTATATTTATATTTAGCTAAGATAGAGTATAAGTAGTATTATTTAAAAATAGATAATTAGCGTAGCTATAGGTAGGAATACTATAACTAGGTTAGCTAAAAGTAGGAATAAATTATCTATACTAACTTATAAAAGGCTAACTATAGAAACTTATAAGAGTGTACGTCCTAAGAAGACTAGGAGAGCTTTTATAGCTAGGCGCTATAAGCTATGACGTTAATTAATAGTGTATAAATACGAACATTACGCACTTCTTAATTAGGCTAGCGCCTAGCTTAGTATTAGTATATAGTTAAGCTGTTCCTATAAACCTACATAGTTCTCTATCTTAGTGTAGCTAAACTTATAACTAACCTACTATACGTTTCTACTCCTACGTAACTAGCGCCTTTAGTAGTTATTAGAGTTATTCTCTTATATTACACTAAAGTTAATACTTAACTAGCTAGTAACGGCGATAGAATATTAGTAAGGCACTTAATAGTTATTTACGAACRGTGACTATAGAGCTAGAGGTTAGATTCTTTTATACATCTAACTAATAGTAATTATAAAGTAGTTACTTAAGAGTCTCCTCTATTAAGCCTAGTTACGTGATAGGTTAGAGACCTAATTACAAACTAAAACACTTAGTTAAAAAGAAGGCTTTTAAGATAGAAGATTATTAAAGATCTTAYATTAGAGCTTAGTATCTCTCTAGAACTTAGTTACTACTTAGACTAGCTTTTAAGAGCTAGTTAATAGAAGAAATAATAGTAAACACGCGTGCTTACTAGATTAAGCTTTTACTATGTAAATAAGAGTACTTACTCTATCTACTTTATAAAGTAGATATATCTTACACTTTATTCTTCTCCTATACACATATTTACGAACACAACACTATCGACAACTACTATAGCTACCTCTAGCTACTAATTAACTATAGAAGATCTCTTTACCTAATAAGTATCTAAGCTTAAATAGATATTATTTAATAAAGAGGAGATTACTAAGTAAAGATAGAAGCCTCTATTTCTCTTAATTAAATCCGCCTATAGTAGACTAGCTCTTAATAATCTCTAAGCTAAATAAAAAAACACGATAGCTAACTACTACTAAAGAACATTAACTCTCTAGTATAATAGGCAAACTATAGTAGTAGAGCTAAGCACTCTTTAATAACTTAATTAAGAAACTCTATTAGAGATCTTTATAAAACTAGCTAGTAATAGACGTAAGTATAAGGACTACTTGTCTACTATAACTATCTATACCTAAGTATAACAAGACATAATAGACGAGCTTTAAGAAGTAGAAATTAACTAAGAGTAAGCTAAAAAGAATTCTATATAATAAGCTACTATAGAACCTACGCATGTAGAAGGATACTTATAAGTCGTCCTAGTAAATAGTACTACTATATTAATCTCTCCTCTATAGAGCATACTAGTAGTAAAGCCTAAGCTATCTACTAAGTGACCTAACTTAGAGATCTATAGTAGAAAGGCTAGAATAATTAAATTTAATAACTAGATTATAGATATAGAAGCTAAGCTCTTTATTAATAGTGATCACTTTATAGATAACTCTAATCTAAGCTCTAACTACTAGAAATGTGATTATATCTAGGCTCACATAGAAGGCTCTAAGAAGACTTATACGCAAACCTAGCTAAAACATAATTAATAACAAGGATAGTAGGTTATAGCTAAGAAGTTTATAGAATTCTTTAAGCGTACGAACTAAGATCTTAATAAGAAGTTTAAAGCTAAGAATAAGTTCTACGCACTAATAATAAAGTAACATAATACTTAGAACGACTTTAAGAGCAAGTTTAGTTAACTCACACTATAAGTGAAGTGATTAGAAGATAACTAGAAAGAAGAGATTTACTAGAAGCTCTACTTATAACTATAGATAGATATAACTAAATCTACTAAAGATAATAACATTAACTATAATTAATACGTCTAGAAAGCTGTAATAAAGCACTACGTGATAAGTAAGCACTAAGTAGATAATATTACTTTACTAGAAAAGAGGAAAGCTACTAAGTTAGGTTTAAAAGAGTCTTCTACTTATAAGTCTTCTACGAAGCTACTAGCTACTATATAGCTAGAGGAGAAGAAACTCTACTACACCTATAGAAGTAATAAGCACTTTACTAGCTATTATAAGACTTACGCTACTTAGGCTATAGTATAAGAAGATAGTGACTTTCTATTAGATAACTAAGTAAGCTCGTTAAGCTCACTAGAAGATAGTAATAATTTAAGAAATAACTAGTACTAGGAGAAGTCTCTTCTTTAGTATAGGAGAATAGAGTAAATTATAATAGTTTACTAAAGATTCTATAACTTTTTAATAATAAGCTAGTAATCTTATCTAGACTTATCTTAACTAATAGCCTAGGACTACTTATACGAATTATAGCTAACTCTAGAGCTTGTACCTACGTACTTATTAGTAAATAATTAATGCCTAAGATCTTTTATTACTTAAAGCTCTAAATTAAGAAGATGCTCTAAGAAGTAGGACTTAGTAGATTTAATAGCAAGAGCGCTAAGAAAGTTAAACACTACTTTAAAGTTAATATTAAGGTTAATAATTACGCTATACTAATATAGGTTGTACTAGCTAATATAGAGAAGCGTGATATAATTATTAGAAAACTCTAGTTTAAGATAATAAGAGCCTACGTCGACTATAAACATAAGAGACTAATATAGAGCTACCTTAAGTAAGATCTATATCTACGCGTTAATAGGAATCTTAAGCTACTTTAGAAGAGGCTACCTCTTACGTCGTGAATAGAATAAAAAGACGCTACCTAGAGAGATTAAGCACTTAAGAAGGTAATATAGTAAGAGAAAGAGTAGTAATAAATTAATACCTAGTTACTTATAAAGAATAGTAATTAACTAGAGCTCACTACACTTATATTAGTATTACACGAAGAATTAAGCACTAGAATAGAATAACTATTAGCTAAACYCTCTTAAGTAATTAACGCTACTAATTCTAACTAATTAGAGATAAGGTTCTTATTAAGTATCACACCTTTAGAGAATCTCYYTCCTAATTAGCTAAAGATAAAACTATCTAGACTAATAGAACTAAAGCTACGTAGATATAAGAGAAGGCCTAAGAAGTATTAAAAGTTTCTAAAGCCTAGAGATTCTATATAGTTCTTTAATATTATAGCTATAACTCTTAAAAAGTAGCCTTAGTACGCTAAGAAATACACTACTAAGACTACCTACTTATATAAGATTAACGCTGCGATAAAGAGCTAAGAAACTAACTAAGAAGAAGATATCTAATAAGCTTTAGATAAGAAGCTACTTCACCTAGGCTAGGTAAGAGTAACTATTTAACACTTCTTAAAAAAAGACTCTAATAAGCTACTACTATATAGAGATGAGGTTAATTATAAGATAGAGCTACTTAAAAATACTAATAAGCTTTTAACCACACTTTTATATAACATGTCTCTTAAATATCTAAAGCTTATTAAAGAATACATTAATGACTATATTAAGAAAGGTTTTATTATACTAAGTCTCACATATTACGCCTCTCTAGTCTTATTTACTAAGAAACCTAGAAGAGGCTAGTAATTCTATATAGACTACTAGAAACTAAATTAGATCTCTAAGAAAGATAAGATGCTACTACTACTTATAAAGGAAACTTTCTAGCGACTCTCACGCGCTAAAGTGTACACTAAGCTTAATATTTAATAAGCCTTCTATTATATACGTATAGATCTAGAATTAGAAGATCTTACTACCTTTAGAATATAATATAGTAACTATAAGTATYRYRTACTACTATTTAGACTATATAATAGACTAGCTACTTTCTAGTAGTTTATTAATAAGACTTTATATAAATATCTAGATAACTTCTACACTACCTATCTTAATAATATCTTAATCTTTTTAAAAGACTCTCTTAAGCACGAAGAACACGTACGTAAAGTCTTTAAGTAACTATAAGAAGTAGAGCTATAGGCTAATATTAAGAAGAGTAAGTTTAAAGTAACTAAGATAAAATTCCTAGGATTTATTATTAGTACTAAAGGCATCTAAYGAGACTCTAAGAAAGTYAAAGTAATTAGTAACTAGACTAAACTAATAACCTTAAYTAGCCTATAGAGCTTCTTTAGATACTATAACTACTATTAAAGAAYAATTCTATAGTATAGCTAAGTAGTGTGACTACTTACTAAGCTCACTAAATAGTAAGCTTTCTACACACTATTTAATAATAAAGAGAAAGCTACGTTTTAAGAAATTAAGAATCTTATAACCTTAAGCGAAGTTATTACTCTATACTTAGACGAGCGTCTAACTAGAGTAGAAACTAATATAAGTGACGGTGTTATTACTATAGTATACTACTAACTATAACTAGATAGCACCTAGCGTCTAGTTGCCTTCTTCTCTAAGATAATAAATCTAGCTAAGATAAACTACGAGATACATAATAAAGAGATGCTAGTAATTATATAAGCTCTAGAAGAATAGAGGCCTCTCTTTATTAGACTTAAGATAGAAGAACTTTTTATAGTTATTACTAACTATAAAGCTCTTAAATATTTTAGCACTAAACGTGAGCTTAATGCACGATAGGCTTACTAGGTAGAGAGGCTAGTAGACTATAACTACGTAATCACCTACTAMTCTAGCTTAGCTAACGTTATAGTAGACGCTCTCTTAAAGAAATAAGACGAGCTAAAAACTTAGAAAGCTAAAGATAAGGCTATAAAGACTTAGGTATTTATATAGAACTTTACACTAGGCGTCTATATTAATAAGAATGCGTAAATAGCCCTCTTTACTTAAGAATTAAATAACTTAGTTCTAATTACAACTTTAGAAAATAATATAGCTAAGCTAGAACTAGTAAAGYACTTAGAAGAGTATCTATACTAAATAGTTAATAGAGTTCTAGAAGCTAATTAAACTTCTACTACTATAGAGAACTTCTAAGARAARGCTTACTTAGARATAACTAACTACTCTATCTTACTTACTAGCTTAGTGCTACGTAAAGGCAAGCTTATAATAGTACTAACTAACTTCCTTCGCACCTACTTTATCTAGATAGTCTATACTACTTAGGCTACTACTCACCTAAGTAGGCGTAAGATAATTAAGCTTCTTAGAGAAGCTTACTACTAGCTAACTCTCTAGTAGGATGTTAATTAATTTATAGCTAACTATAAAGACTATAGCTAGAGTTATCTACCTATTAACTATAAACTAGGCTTACTACACTCACTACTAATCTCTAAATAAGCCTAGAAAGACGTAGCTATAGATTTTAAGAGTATGCTAACTAATAAGAATAGCTATAATAATATCTTTTTAGTAATCTACTAACTTAGTAAGTGAATAATATTACTACCTTACTTTAAGATAGCTACTACTAAAGACGCTACGCGAATATACTATAAGCACATCTAGAGGATATATAGAGCTTCTAAGACTATTATCTCTAATTAAAGACTCTAGTTCGTAGCTTAGTTTACTAAGCACCTAGCTAAGCTACTTAGTATTAAATAGAAGCTAGCTAGCACCTACTAYRCACTAACTAATAGTAATATAGAAATCTATAACTAATAYGTAGTTATAAGACTAATACTATTTATAAACTACTTCTAAGATAACTAGTTAGAACTATTTCTATCTATAGATTAGGTATAGGCTATACTACTATAAGAAAGCACTAGATTCTTACTTTATAAGATAGAGTTTAGTAGAAAGCTTTCTTTCTAWTARGACTAGAGAAACTACGTAGAACTACGCGACTAAAACCTTAATCTATCTTCTAGAGATGCTGCTGAATTCGTCAAGATTTAAGCTAAGACTTATTAGTACGTATAAGACCTTACTTATAGTAATATCTACTAAGCCTAGTAATTATAGGCTAGGCAGGCAAATAAGAAAAGATAAGAGGCTAACTATAATATTAGAGATATAGTCTATATTACACTAAAAGGCTTCACTATAAGACGACTAAATTAAAAGCTAGACTAATAGATGTATAGACTCTATCTAATTCTCACGCGTAAAGGCTACTCTTTCTAAGTACAGCTACTAAGATATATAAAGATAAGTGACGTCTTTTACGCTAATCACCTACGTAAATATCTTAATAATCTACTACTAGGCTAGATACTACCTAAAGAACTAGCTAAAGAAATTAATAGAYACTTTAAATAGAAAGTATAAGAGATCCTTAATAGTAAGCTAAAATATAGAAAGCTTTAATACTAAGTTGCCTAAGAAAGATATAACTTAGATCCTTAGTTCTATCCTACTTATAACTTTATTAATTTAGCGCGCTTACTTAAAGAGTTCTATAAGGCCTATCTTAGTTAACTAGGGCCTCTTAAAAGACTTAAATAATAGCTTAAAGCTAAGAGAGAGAATAAAGATATAGAATCTATAGTAGACGACGAACTACTAGTCACTATTAGAATAAATTCAAGAATTATAAAGAGAAAAAGACTTATAGGTAAGTAATTAGCTACTTAGAGGCCTATTTCGTACGCCTACGACTCTAAAATAGAGCCTTTTAAAGAGGGGTAGTGTAAAAGTGTACGTCTTAAGAAGACTAAGAGAGCTTTTATAGCTAGGCGCTATAAGCTATAACGTTAATTAATAGTGTATAAATGCGAACATCACGCACTTTCTAATTAGGCTAGCGCCTAGCTTAGTATTAGTATATAGTTAAGCTATTCCTATAAACTTATATAGTTCTCTACTTTAGTGTAGCTAAACTTATAACTAACCTACTATACGTTCCTRCTCYTACGTGACTAGCGCCTTTAGTAGTTATTAGAGTTGTTCTCTTATAAAACTAGTATTCTATTATTAAAGCTAACGTAAATAGAAGTTATACTAACCTCTTTACTAGCTTAACTAGGTTAATTATTTAATAGAAAGGAAGGATTTAGTAATTTACTTTATTACGTCTTACTAATCTTCTAAACGTTAATAGAACTTATACTACGTAGTTTCTATAGTTAGTAGAGTAATACTTTAATAGATTAGAAGATTAATACTTTTAAAAGTAATAACTAATCTATTACCTATAGTTATATTAGCTAATTACGCGTAGTAGACTACGTCTATAACGTAACTAGTTAAATTACGTCTAGACTAGGTATTATCTAATATATATTTTACTAACATAACGTGCTAAAAGAATATACTAGTTAGAGTCTTAAATTACTTAATTAATATAGCTAGGAAATCTACTAATAGTAAAGCTTTTAGTCTACGCTTCTTAACTTTAGTTAAAGAAGATATATACTAGGTAAGAGCGCTACTATATAGATAGAATAATAGCTAGGATACTATAATATTTTTACCTCTAAAGTTAATAATATCCTAAGCTTAATTAGTAAATACCTATATATTATAGATATAGGTGTCTACGCTAATATATATAAAATTACTAGTTCCTATTATCTATTTACTTAATTAATTAAAGTTAGGTTAGAAGTAGCTAATCTCTTAGAGACGAAATTAACTAAGACTATTACTACTAGTAGTAGTATTAAGACTAGCTAGACTAGTAGAGCTAGTAGGACTAGTAGGCCTAGGAGGACCTTTAGGTAATTAGATTATATTAACTACTTTATAAACTATATTATAGATCTAGTCTAGCTAAGTATTAGATAATTAGTCTACTATTTATAGAGTAGGTTAGTTAGGCTTATATCTTAATAAAAAAGAGTTCTATAAATTTTATTAAGAGATTAATTAAGTACCTAATCACCTAGATAACTAATTAGGTGAAGGCACGCTATATTACTAGATATCTCTAATAAACTAGACTACTATAGCCTTAAAGTTAAAATTACTAGTTAACTAATAAATAAAAGAAGTTAAATCTCTATCTCTTATAAGATTATTAAGTAGCTATTTAATAAGAGAGTAAAAATAGGCGAAATCTTTAAGAGCTCTTTTTAGAGTTATACTATAGACCTAGTTAGAGTTATTTCTCTAGAATAGTAGAAGGTAGTAGCTAGTTATAATAAAATTAGGTAGAAGGTTAGTATAGTTATAATAAACGTTCTTACTAGATAATTAGGAATCTATAGAAGATATTAAGTAATTAGTAGATTATAAAGATAAAGAGTATTAAGTAATTAATAGACTATAGGATAATAGAGCGTCTATACTAGGCGTTTAGTAAAAGTATTATATAATTATATAATAACATAGTAGTAAAGAGTAGTAGAGTTATTTATAATAATAAAATTAGTATTTATACGCTACTAGTAGAACTTTCTATAAATCTAACTATAGAAATAGCGAGCTTCTAAGAGTAGATAGAATAAGTAACTAGTAGATTAAGGTAGTAAGTAAACTAAAGGTGTAAATAAATAGGTAGTTAGTAGAAAACGTTTATTAAAATTAGAGTTATTAAATAAATAGGCTTATAGAGGGTGTTAGATTAGATTAACTAACTAGTAGGCTATATATAGCTAGTATCTTAGGATTAGCGTATCTATAATACGCTAATATTCTAAAGTTAAGTTACTTAATCTAAGTAGGATAAGAAGGTAAACCTTTAGCTACTAAGTTAGTATAAAATAAATATATAAGGTTTAAGATGCTTCTATTACTATATATAGGTGATACTCTATAAACTACTTAATAACTAAGATTAACTAATTAAGTAAGCTAATTAGGTAGTTAGTAATTAGTAGATTACCTAATCTATAATTAGCTAACTAGAACTAGAATTAAGTAATCTATAATAGATTCTATAGCTTTTTAATAATAAGCTAGTAATTTTATCTAGATTTATCTTAACTAATAGCTTAGGACTACTTATTTAAATTATAGCTAACTCTAGAGCTTATACCTACGTACTTATTAGTAAATAATTAATACCTAAGATCTTTTATTACTTAAAGCTCTAGATTAAGAAAATGCTTTAAGAAGTAGAACTTAGTAGATTTAATAGTAAGAGTGCTAAGAAAGTTAAATACTACTTTAAAGTTAATATTAAAGTTAATAATTACTCTATACTAATATAGGTTATACTAGCTAATATAAGAAAGCGTAATATAATTATTAGAAAACTCTAGTTTAAGATAATAAAGGCTTATATTAACTATAAATATAAGAGACTAATATAGAGCTACTTTAAGTAAGATCTATATCTATATATTAATAAGAATCTTAAGCTATTTTAGAAGAAGCTATCTTTTATATTATAAATAGAATAAGAAGACGCTATTTAAAGAGACTAAGCTCTTAAGAAAGTAATATAATAAGAGAAAGAGTAGTAATAAATTAATACCTAGTTACTTATAAAGAATAGTAATTAACTAGAGCTTACTACACCTATATTAGTATTATATAAAGAATTAAGTACTAGAATAGAATAACTATTAGCTAAAMTYTYTTAAGTAATTAACGCTACTAATTCTAACTAATTAGAGATAAAGTTCTTATTAAGTATTATACTTTTAGAGAATCTCCTTCTTAATTAGCTAAAGATAAAATTATCTAGACTAATAGAACTAAAGCTATATAGATATAAAGTAAGGCTTAAGAAATATTATAAGTTTCTAAAGCTTAAGAATTCTATATAGTTCTTTAATATTATAGCTATAACTCCTAAGAAGTAGCTTTAGTACGCTAAGAAATATACTACTAAAACTACTTACTTATATAAAATTAATACTATAATAAAGAACTAAGAAACTAATTAAGAAAAAGATATCTAATAAGCTTTAGATAAGAAGCTATCTTACCTAAACTAAGTAAGAGTAACTATTTAATACTTCTTAAAAAAGGACTCTAATAAGCTACTACTATATAAAGATAAAGTTAATTATAAAATTAAGCTACTTAAAGACGCTAATAAGCTCTTAACTATACTTTTATATAATATATCTCTTAAATATCTAAAGCTTATTAAAGAATATATTAATAACTATATTAAGAAAAGTTTTATTATACTAAGCTTTATATATTACGCCTTACTAGTCCTATTTACTAAGAAACTTAGAAGAGGCTAGTAATTCTATATAGACTACTAGAAACTAAATTAGATCTCTAAGAAAGATAAGATACTACTACTACTTATAAAAGAAACTTTCTAGTAACTTTTATATACTAAAGTATATACTAAACTTAATATTTAATAAACCTTCTATTATATATATATAGATTTAGAATTAGAAGATCTTATTACCTTTAGAATATAATATAGTAACTATAAGTATTATATACTACTATTTAGATTATATAATAGACTAGCTACTTTCTAGTAGTTTATTAATAAGACTTTATATAAATATCTAGATAACTTCTATACTACCTATCTTAATAATATTTTAATCTTTTTAGAAGACTTTTTTAAGTATAAAGAATATATACGTAAAGTCTTTAAGTAACTATAAAAAGTAGAGCTATAAGCTAATATTAAGAAAAGTAAGTTTAAAGTAACTAAGATAAAGTTTCTAGAGTTTATTATTAGTACTAAAGGCATCTAATAAGACTCTAAGAAAGTTAAAGTAATTAGTAACTAGACTAAACTAATAACTTTAACTAGCCTATARAGCTTCTTTAGATACTATAACTACTATTAAAGAATAATTCTATAGTATAGCTAAGTAGTATAACTACTTACTAAGCTTACTAAGTAGTAAGCTTTCTATATACTATT